>CANXYI010527395.1:0-14749 GCA_948208565.1 Hura crepitans | reverse complement strand
TTTTCAGTCTAGACCTTCACTCTAGTGAGAAAGGTCACAAGTATGCAACTCAAAGGAAAAGGTTAATGATACCAAATAAAGATTCAAGAAATACAAATATATGCAAAAATTGGAATCCAAAGTAAATGTCTACATAGACTGTGTTCTTCGTAAAAGAGAGTCCATGTAGAATACATAACAGAATAAACATGCTTAACATAAATGTATCAATATGGATTACATTCCTTATGAGAGGGACTCCATGCGGACTTCAAGATGAAACTAATAAAATAAAATAGGGTTATCCATATGGATTACATTCCTCATAAAAGGGAGTCTATGCATACTACATAATATAATAAACATGCTTAACATAAATATATCTATGCAGACTAAGTTCCTTATAAGAGGGAGGTGCAAATCTCAAGATGAAACAAATAAAATAAAATAGGGTCATCCGTATAGACTTCGTTCCTCATGAGAGGTAGTTTATGTAGATTTGATGGCAGTGTATATTAAGAATAATATAAGATCATCTGTACGGATTATATTCCTCATGAAAGAAAGTTCATATGGACTACACAATAGCTTCAGTATGTCAAAAATAAGCTTATTATAGAATGGAATAATTATATACCATGATAACATCATATCATTATGTCAACATGGTAAATGGAATAATTAAAACATGATACATAAGATAGATAGGACACTATTATGATCAAAGTAGGGATTACATAAAATTAACTCACTTGTGATCAATCCTTAAAGATCCTAGGTCTATGAAAATAGCATGAATGCATAATAGGAGGCCTCAAATATTACCCTTATAAGTGGACTTCAAGCAATAAGTAGAAGGTAGGGTTTTAGAAGAATAGAATTTATGTGTGGGCTAATAGGGCTAATAGAGCAATTCCTAGTTGGAGTCTTCTCTTGGACTTATAGACAATGGGTTTAGGCTTTTAGAATTACCTCCTTTCTATGCTCCCCCTCTTTTCCTCTTCTTAGGAAGGGCATTTAATGGCATAGGCTAATGGGTCTCCCATTTAGAAGTGATAGAGTCCTTGAGATAGAGTCTGGATAGGCATTATGTACTTCTAGAAGCATTCACATCGATAAGTCCTTATAGACTTGTATAGCTTAATCCATGCGAACATAGGTTATAGGCTCTCCTACTGGTCCATAAGCTTTGGGCAAGGTTAGTTTTAGTTTATATGGATATGGGCTTTTGCTTGTAGTCCTTAGGCTTTAGGATTAACTGGTCTAGGCTGGCTACAGTGTGGACATCATAACATCAAGTCTGGGTAAATTGGTGTCATGTTAATCCTTGTGGACTCGATTTCCTAGTTGCTTAAACCTCTCTCTAGTTATCATTATAGCTAAAAAGTGAGGTGTCTATAGGTGTTATTGTCCCTTATGTCTATTTCTAGTTATGTGTCGAATGATAGTTCAACAGGTTCCTCATATGTCATACTTTTCTATATTTTCTAAGATAATGCTCACTTCACTCCTTTAATAATTTATTGTAGTGCTAATTTATTCCTTTCTTTTTAATATATTCATTTGTTTATTTTCTATCTCTTTTTACATTTTATTTATGCGTATATATCTATATTTAATTCATCATATTCAAAGATACGATTTTCAATAAGCTTAAGTCATGTTTTGTCTTGATATGCATAGAGTTTATGATGATTTGTATTCATGTATCAACTCTAATGTTAGTCATTATATGAATGGTTTATTTCTCTATTAATTCAATTCATTTTTTACTTCATTTTATTTTCTCCCTTTTTCCTTTCACACAATTTCCAATTTTAAAAATATTATGATCTTTATATGTATTCATTATACTTTATATAGTTACTTCCTCTCCTAGCCCATGTTGGACAAACATCACTGGATAACAGGATCATAGTGTGTGTGAGGCTGGTATTTTAGACCACGATAGCCACACCTGTCATGTCATAACTCATCATGATCATTATAATTATACAGGGGTATGAATCTTGAATTTCAATAGTCGTACTCTATTTTATAAGATGTGTAGGGGCCGGCAGTCTAGACCTCAACAGCTGCACCTGCCATTAGATCTCAAGATGTGTAGTGGCCCTCTATGGACCTCAAAGTGGTTGTGCCCAGATTTAAATCTCAAGATATGCAGTGGCCCTTCATGGACCCTAAGGTGGTCACACCTTGCCATCAAATTTCAAAATGTGCAATGGCCTTTTATAGACCTTAAGGCCACTACACTTGCACAATCATAAGTGCAATTATCCTCGTGGACTAGCATATCATGACACTGAAGTGTCTTAGTAGTTGCTAACACCTTAGTTGACTGGTCAATGTATCAAGTAGGTTGTCTAATTCTTATATGCTAGTATCTATCTCAATTTCCTTTGCTTTCCAGGCATTTCTAATCCATTTAATTTAATCCCAACATATCATTTCATCATATTAACATTTCCTATCTTATATCTAAACTCACAGTATACTCTTTCAAGCTCAACATAAATACATCTTTATTATCGAATTTTGATTGTAATCTGAATAATTATAATGTCTCTTGTCATTATGTCTCATCTTTTATCCTTTATGAGTAGCAGTATCCTTCAATTAATCTTTATTCCTAATTTATTATCTTTCTTACATTTAATTTTATTTATTGAATACTCAACATTTCAATATAAACACTGAAGGTATCTTTAATGTGTTAAATTCCATAATTACTTATTTTTATAAATATTGCTCTGTTCTTTGTGCTTAAATAAATAAATATTTATTTTAGACTTTAATTATCTAAAGTATATTCAATATTTCTATGTTTAGTTGTCATTAATTAAGAATTAGGTTTTGTAATAATTATATAAGTATATATACATTTTATCTTATTAAACCATTTATCCTCTCTTACTCATAAAATTAATTTCATCTAATTCCATGTTAAAAGATCATTCATATACCCTTTTTAGATCTAAATTCTTGCTACTTTTTATTTTAGTTATTGTATTTTTCTCTTTCTTAGGCATTAGGAATATATTATATCATTGTCATTATAATTAGTTATATTCACCTCATTTAGAATAATTAATACAATTTATTTATATTACATAATTGATTTTATATATTTTCATTGTCTCTTTTTAATTGAGTCACAATCAATTAATTTGTAATCATACATAAGCATATATTATGTTGTAGATGCCGAAAGTTTGGCTTATAATGATAACCAAACGTAAGCTGAAGCAACAAGGCAAGCAAATAGAAACCAAGTTTGCATGGACTAATATGGCACATATCCGCCCGGAATTAATGCTATGAGGTCCGTACCTTTGCTAGCCTAGACTAGTTAAGCCCAAACCCTAAGATCCACACAGAAAAGCCAAAGCCCATGTTTGCACAAACTAAATCTAACATGGTCCAAAGCCCATGAAGTGGAGAAAAAACCTATGACTAGGTCTACATGCACTAAGCTGTACAATTTCACACGAACTTCTAATGTAAAAGCTTCTAGAAGTGCAAAATGCCTATCTAGACTCCATCTCCCAATCTTAAAAGGACTCTATTACTTCTAAATAGTAGACTCTTAAGCCTAAGCCTATAAATACCCTTTCTAGGAAGAGGAAACTAGGGAGGAGCTCAAAAGGGAAGCAATTCTAAGAGCTAAAAACCTATCATCCTTGAGTCCTAGAGAGGACTCTAACCAATAATTGCTCTATAAGGCCTATTAACCCACATTCAAAAATAATTTCTTCTAAACTCTAACACATTGCATTATTACTTGAAGTCCACTTACTAGGGTAAGATCTGAGGCCTCTCACTGTATATATTCTCATTATTTTTATAGACCCATGATATCTAAGGATTGATTTTAACTGAGGCAATTCTATGGAATCCCCACTTTGATCATAAGAGTAGGTCATCGTTTTAAGTTGTTTCATATTATGTAATTGACTATTTTCATGTTACAACTATTCTATTAATTTTGAGTTAATCACAAGGACCTATATATGAGCATGCTAACATCTGTATGAACTTACTTTATTGATATATGCATGACATGTCATCTACATGAACATAATTTTGATGATAGTGTCTTATTTGTCTTATGTATTATGTTATAATGAATTTTATTTAGCATGGTGACATAATCTTCTGATGTTATCATGTTATGTAAAAGTTTTATTCTATGATATGTATATTGTTGACATACTAAAACTATTGTGTAGTCTATACGGACTCTCGCTCATAAGGAATGTAGTTCGTATAGATAAGCTTGCTTTATTCCTATTAGCTCTATTTATGAAGTTCACACGAACTCCCTCTACTGAGGAACATAGTCCATATGGATGGTCCTATTTTGCTTTATTTTTTTCGTCTTAAAGTCTACATAGACTAACTCTTATGAGGATTGTAGCCCATATGGACATATGTGCGATATGCATGCTCGTCTAGTTATGCAATCTACATGGACTCCCTTTCAAGAGGAACATTGTCCATATAGATATATTTGTGTTTAGCATGTTTATTATATTATATAGTCCACATGGACTCCCTATGATGAAGAACATAGTCCATGACAATGTTTTTTTTAAATCCTAGTTTTCTGTTGTATCTATATTCTTTGTCTTTTTTATGTGTCCTCAAGAATCTTTTTCTTTGTATCCTTAACCTTTTCCTTTGAGTTGTGTGCAAGTGATCCTTCTTATTGGATTGGTGGTTTAGATGGACATAATAGCCCTTACAATCAATAGTCTGCATAGACTCTTACTAAAGCTACACGGGCTTTACATAGACTTGATGACATACAGACGGGACCAATTAAGTTATTTGTTCTATTTCCTTAAGTTATGTACTTATTATATCTTTCAGCTTAATTTAGGTTGTAATTGCTAGTTAGGTAACTCATTTTACATGACAAATGCATCATTCACATGAAATGATTTTCTCACTAATTAATTGGTGTTTTCATAATAAAATTGATTTTAGTTTTCTTTAATCAAAAAACATATCAAAAATGTATTTATTAAAAGGTGATATCCTAGAGATGGGAGTTGGGCAATTAACACTAATTCTTATGGAATTATGAGTAATTATCAAGTCATATCACAACTAATTAATAACCTATCATTTGGATGTATAATATACTTGTTGTACACTTTAAACACTACAATTTACTTCTTATAGATGAAAAGGTTATGCAACTATTTTAAAATATAATGCTTGCTTGCTTGATATGGGATTGATAAATGTTACAATATACGAAGAAGGCATATTATTAGGGCATAAATAAGATCTAAATTCCAAACCTTTTTGGTACAGAAGACCAAAGGTCCTAGTGTAGACGCTAGGTGGCAACTCCTAAATGGTAAACTACTCTTATCCCCAGCAAAATTACATATTTTCTCTATAGTGGTAACTCCATTAGGGACTGAGAATCTCAATCTGAATGTGCCTAAATAATATGCCATCAAATATTCTAATTTTTATCAATCCCATGTATTGTATACTATATAAACTGTGTCCTTTTTACCCTTGATGGTGTTGTGAACCATGACTCCATTTTTCATTAAAGAATAAGGAAATGCTAGCATATCCATGACTCATAAGCCTCATGCCTTTGAGTATATGAAAAGATGAACTAATCAGTTGCTATTATCCTTTATTGGAAAGACCCGTTAGGAGAGACCTCTGTTTATGAGAGCCATAAGCCTTTTGTCTAAACCATAAACCCGTATAGTCAAGCTTAACAATTTCCCTTAAGTTGTATGAGCCTAAAAGCTTATGATTGTATTGTGATTGCAATGTGGGCCTATCGCATTAAACCTTTTTTGAAGCAGGGCTAAGCCCATTGTGCCTTTTATCTAGAATAGGCCTAACCTAATTTCACCTTAAATAAGACTTAATAATTATATGCCATTATCCTTATATGTGCTTTAAATACGAGAGGTCATTGGGCCTAATTAAGCCCATATTTGAACCTATGCATCCCTTGATGATGCTTAAGTAAGCATACCTCAGAAGAATTGCTAAGACCACATGTGTAAGAGTAATAAGGGTGAAAAGTTTATTACTTGTGTTTGTCTTTGTACACTCTAACCAGTATCCCTTTTTAACAATATATTGTACCTGCTACATAACATAAACTTGCATTTTTCTTGTTTTATATCCTTTTTGTTTTTATATACTATGTGTATGTCATGCTTTAATGCACATACATAACACTATTCTTACTACATGACATAAACATTGTACCTTAATACTCACACATTATAAATATGCTTTATGTAGACTTAAGTACACTTTGCACTATCATGTGGCATGCTAATCATGCATCAAGAGGCTGTCATCTTTTAAAGAATCATTAACTTCTTACTCATGCATCTTGTAAACTCATTAACTATCCATGTTTCCACACATTTACATCATTCACACATGAGACATGTAGCACACATATCATGCATCATCACTAATCCTCTGTTTTATAGCCACCATTAATCCATCTACTATCAACCAAGGAGAATGATCATGCCTAGAGATGAACTAGTTATGAAGACCATGATAAATGAGGTCCCTTAGGATATAGAGAAAAGGATGATGGCTACCATAACAAACACACTGTCAAGAATGAATGCTTGGCAAGAAGAGGGCTAAACTTCTACTCCTAACAATTTAAAAAAAGAGATGGCTGATGACTAGGTTTTTCATAAAGAAATACCACTTATTAAGCCTAGCTATAATAGAGTTCCACCACCCAAGTATGATATGGAAGATACGATCAAAAAATTATATGATAAGCTAAAGGTCATGAGTCACCTAGTGACTAGGGGAAAAGACATCAACCTGGAAGGCATTAGCTTGAAGTCTGATCATACCATGGCCCATAAATTGAAAAAGCCAAATTTAAGTAAGTTTGATGGCACTTCTGACTTAAGGACTCACTTCAAGCAGTATACAGTGGCCATGAAGTTGACCAACCTATTAAAAGCACAAATGGTGAGATTGTTTAGTATGTCTCTAACTAGGCAAGCCCTAGACTAGTATCATAGGTTAGAAAAAAAGGTCAAAGTAAATTGAGAATAGTTAGCCTGTGTTTTTAGTAAGCAATACTCAAATAATGCAACCATTGAGGCAACCCTCAAAGACTTGGAACTGGTGAGCCAAAAATTGGATAAAACCTTTTATGAATATTTAGAATGATAGAGGGACAAGGTGCTTAAAATGTGAAATAAACCTGATGACATCGATTAGATCAAAATGTTCATCAAGAATGCCAATGATCACATGAAAGCTAGACTTTTTTCTAAAGGCATTACCATATAGGAACAACTTAAAGACATATCCATTGACATAGAAAATGGCCTTTTAGATTAAAGGATTAAAAAATAATGGCAATAACGGCTCTAGTCAAGCTATAGATGTTAACATTTTCAACACTCGATGCTTCTCCAAATTGGGTAAACCTATGTCATAATGCTTGGACAAGCTCATAAAAGAAGGGAAGTATTAACCCTTGCTGTACCAACATCTGATAGGGCCATTTTTAGCTAAACATATGAATTACTTATAATGTGCCTATCATAAAAAAACTAGGCATCTCATAGACAAGTATAAGAACCTTTATCATGCCATCCAAAATCTTATTGATGCTAAGCAGATATATGATCTAGAAGCTTAAAAGCTCCCCACTCCCCCTTTTTTTTTAGTTTAGTTTAGTTTAGTCATGAGCTTTTATAATCTTTTCAATTACTTTTTAATAAATGAGATAATGAATTTGTTTCCAATCATTTATACAAAAGTATATTGACTGTAAAGGGAAAATCCTAGATCACATAAACTTTAGCTCCCTCTTGAAAGGTGGATCAATTATTAATAGGTATCACTAGGAATCATCCACAACATTAGGCATCTCTACAAATCATAAATTATGGAAGTCACATACATGCATTAGAGTTATAGGCTCTCTTTCATGCATACATTAAAATATGTTACACATGAACAACATTACCCTATTGATATTACTTACACTTGGGCATTACCATACATAACCTGTCATTCACCTTTTATCATTATACTTAGCATAAATGTGACATGCATACATCATATATCCACATGTATTTGTAGTTTCCATAAGATTGACCATGCACTTTCACCCACACATATACCTAACAATGCCTCGCTTAGTATAAGTACAAATGTATTCATTAAGCTACACCATGCATCACAATCATAATGCTTGAAACATGCATCATATCATTATTAACAAATGTATGACACTAACTATAAAGATCATCTTTCACTTAAGCTCTTTAAATGAAAAGACTCACTCATGTCCTTCCTTCAACACTCTTCAACATAAAAAATGGCAACTAGACTTAAAACCAATGGTGATAGTCAATTTGTTACTAAAGACATGCTGAGTAAGGCAATGGACACATTAGAACGAAGGATAATAATAGTCATGGAAAAAAGGATTCAAGAAGTCCAACAATTAGGCACTTTGAAGAACTTGATAGACATGAATTCAACCATGGCAGTAAACAATGACCAAAGAACTAGGCCAAGAAAGATTTCCCATAAGCTTCCCCATTTAAATAAGCCTTTGTCCACAATGCTTAAGGAATTGAAAGAAGAGAACCTCTTTCAACCCTTAATACCTAAATATCACCCTTCACCACTTCCACCTAACCATCACCATGACTTATATTATGCTTATCACTAAAAGAAAGACCACCTAATAGACCATTGCAAAGCCCTTTATCAAGTCATCAAAGACCTTATAGACCATGGCATATACCCTACCCTAAAGATCACTCATTACTAAAACACACCAACATTTTGTAAAACTCTAAGAAGTAAGGTTCACTCTTTTTGATGTTTGGTCTACCACCTTATGGGCTAACTATTAACTAACTACAAAATCCTACCAATCAAAGAGACGAATAGATCCAATGAAGATGTGAAGACAACCTTAGATTTTTTCTAGTTATTTTTTTGCTTCTATATTGGAATAATTAAAGTTTAATAAAACATTATTTTAGCTTTTCCTAAGTATTCTTGTGTAGCATGGTACTCTTAAATATGAGTTGAGAGATTTTAAAAAAAAAAAGAGAAAATAAAGGTCATCAACTTAGTCCATATCTATTACAAATAATTCATGATGGCTCACCACTACTACACATAATTTTAATGCTTAAAACTTGATCTTTCCTAGTAAAGTATGAGAAATATACTTGAATGTGAGATATGAGATAAAAAGAAAATAATAAGCTGGGGGCAACTAAACCTAAATGAATACTTTCCTTCAAATCTTGAAAGAGACCTAAGCTCAAAGAGGTTCCAAAACTTAAAGCGTCTAATTCATTCTGTGTTATCATTTTCAAAGCCTTAAAGCTTGTGGCAATTACTTGAAGAAGACAAACATTTTCCTTTTTAGTTCTTGCTTACACAAAAATCAAAGGTTAAAAGGTGCTAAACTCTAAAGCTTACAAAAAAAACAAAAGGATTGGCTTTAAGTCTTAAATAAATAAGCATTCTCTTTTTAACTATGGTTTTCCTCATTTAAAAAGAAATGAGTTCTCTAATTCCTACTGGGTTAATCAACTAAGAGCATGAGCCTAAGAAAATGTTAGGGTAATTGAGAGAAAATATTTAGTCAAAAAAACTTGACGACTGACTAATAATAGGGACCTCATTAATATAGTACTCAAAAAGGTCAAAAAGATAACATTCAATACTAAGCTAAAGTGAAAAAATTGAGATGTTGGGGGTATAAAGCTAGCACTTATAGTGAACTAGTTATTGATATAAAAAGCTCTATCTCCCATGGCAAGAGCTCTAAAACATACCGAGCCATCTTAAAAGGTGCAAGTTGAGACTTAATTAATTAAAGACAACACAATCAAATCACAAGTCTTAACCAAATATGGATAGCTGAATTCAAAATAAAAAAAAAGAGAAAAGAAAAGAAAAAAAAGCTCACTAGGTTGAAAACTCACAAAGGGCAACTTAGGGAAAAATTAGAGCATACCTCCTAAGATTGAAAACCTACAAAGGGTGGTTTAGGTAAAAATTAGAGGTCAAAGAAAATATTTAGTTAGAAAATCTTTGGAAAAGCTAATAAAAAGAGTACCAAGTTGTGCAATCACATATATTTGCATGCTTATTCATTATAATCATTAACTCTTTAGCAACACATGCTTAAATGCCCTCTGTGGCAAATTCACATTCACCTAAGCCTTGACCTCACCATTATTCGCTTTGACTCAACCTGCCTCTCAATATACCTTCCCTAGCCTTTCCATCACTATAACTGGACCTCTTTCTTTAAGATACTTCTTATTCTTATTACCCCAACCTAGCTTACAACTTCACAACTTCACTCTTTTCTCAAACCCGATCTTTTTTTATGATAAATCTGAGAAGAGAATGATCCCAATAACAAAACATGTACTCTTATATTTAAAAACATTATTACACGTATATCATAAATAATAGGTTTACTCACTCAAATTCATTCATACATCCATTTTTGGAAAGAGTACCCATTCTACCTATTCATACATTTGCATTTATTCATACATCGATCACAAAAGAACATTCATTCACTATAGAAGAAGATGCATCCATTGTTCAACATACATTAGGTTTCACCATTCAAAAAAAGTTACCATCATTTAACATGCATCTGCCTTCACCATTCATACATCATAAGAGACAATTCATTCATTCAATCATCTAGGAAATAGTAATAGTCATGTCTTACATGTATTTACCATTCACTCAGATTCCTCATTCATTTATTAGAAAATAAGAACACACGCATCACTACATTTATAAAAAATGTATTAGTCACCACTCGGAGAAAAAACATACCTCACTATATTCCTTTATCTAGAAAGGATTAGGGGCTATAACACATGTCATAACATCTAATCCTTCAATCACCTTATTTCTTCATAGAAGCACCTTATCTATTATACATGATACTCTTCATGAAAAGCTTGCATCATTTATCTACATGTTTTCCTATGCATGAAAGCATGTATTATCTATCCACATATTTTTTCTATGCATGAAAAGCATGAATAATTTATCCACATATTTTTCCTATGCATGAAAAGCATGCATCATTTATCTATATGTTTTCCTTTGCATGAAAACATGCATTATTGATATTTATATTCCTTTGCATGAAAACATGCATCATTTATTTGATAATTTATCTTCGCATGAAAACATACATTGGCCATCACCCCTCATCAATACCTTTATACATGAAGGACATGCATCATTTATCTACATGTAAATGTGTATCAATGCATCTTTCTTTGAATTGTCAATAAGTTCTTAATGCTTAAAAAACATGAATCATTCATTGTCGATATAAAAACATGCATTTTTCCTTAGTATGAAAACATGCATTACATGAAAAAGACATGTATTACTTTAAACTACCAACATATTTTCCTATGTGAGAACATGCATCTTCCACACACATTAACCACATACATAGCAAGCAAGGAATGACAATACAACCAAATGGTGTGAACAAAAAAGCCACTGAATGGTATGAACACAAAGTTGCCCAATGGTGAGAATGATAACCCACCTAATGGTGTAAATGCCAAGCTGCCCAATGGTGTGAATTCCAAGCTACCCAATGGTGTGAATGCCAAGCCACCAAAAGCTCCAAATACAAAGTCATCAATTGATGTGAATGCCAAGTTGTCGAATAGTGCAAATGCTAAGACGTCAAATAGTATGAATATAAAGCTGCCAAATGGTGTGAACCACAAAGCCACCGAATGGTGCAAACACAAAGCTGTCGAATGTGTGAATGCTAAGATACTGAATGGTGCTAATGCCTAGCTAATGAATAGTGAGAATGATAAAGCCACTGAATGGTGCGAACGCTAAAATACCAAATCATGTGAATACCAAGACATGGAAAAAATGCAATAAGTTTGATAATGAAGGTGTGAGATAACAATCTGTATTATGCAGACATCATAATAGTGAGTTAGATCATGAAAAGGCAAAAATAGCAAATTTTCAAGTATGTTACTATGCTTCAAGTATTTTAATGTGCATTGTTCCTTTAGCATTTTATAGCACGCACTAAAGTGCCGGCAACTATAGACACGTAATGTTTAGCCTATGATGATAACGGGAAATAGGCTTAAGCAACAAGGCAAGCAACCTAAAAACCAAGTCCATACTGACTAACATTGCATAAGTCTACCTACACTTGATGTTATGAGGTTTGCATCTTAGCCAGCCTAAACCAGTTAAGCCCAACTCCTAAGATCTGCATGAATAAGCTAAAGCCCATGTATGCACAGACTAAATCTAACATGGCCTAAGACTTAGCCCAAAGCCCATAGACTTATAGGAAAACCCATGATTAAGTTCACATAGATTAAGTCATACGAGTTCGCATGGACTTACCGATGTGAAAGCTTTTAGAAGCATGAAATGCCTATCCAGACTCTATTTCCCAATCCTAAAAGGACTCTATCACTTCTTGATGGGAAACTCTTAAGCTTAAGCCTATAAATACCCTTTCTAGGAAAAGGAAAGTAGGGAGGAGCTTAAAAGGGAAGCAATTCTGAGAGCCAAAAACCAATCATTCGTGAGTCCAAGAGAGGACTCCAACTTGGAATCACATTACTAGCACTATTAGCCCACATTCAAAAACAATTTCTCCTAAACTCCTACACTTTATGTTGTTGCTTAAAGTACACTTATAGGGTAAGATCTAAGGCCTCTCACTGTACATATTCTCATTATTTTCATAGACCCATGATCTCTAAGGATTGATCTCAAGTTAGGCAATTTTATGCAATCCCCACTTTGATCATAGGAGTAGGTCATCATTTTAAGTTGTTTCATATTGTGTAATTGATTGTTTTCATGTTATGACTATTCTATTATTTTCATCTTTATCGAACAAACCTATCTATGGGCATGCTTATGTTTGCACGGATTTACTTTATTGATATATGTATAACGTGTCGTCTATACAGACTTAATTTTGATGACAATGTCTTATTTGTAACATGTTCTGTTTACCATAATGACATAATTCTTTGATGTTATCATGTTGTGTAAATGGTCTATTCTATGATATGTATATTATTGACATACTAAAACTATTATGTAGTCTACATGGACTCTCTCTCATGAGGAACGTAATCTATACAGATGAGCTTATTTTATTCTTGTTAATTCTATTTATGAACTCCACACAGATTCTCTTGAATGAGGAACATAGTCCATACTGGTGATCTTATTCTACTTTATTTATATCGTCCTAAAGTCTATATGGAATCTCTCTTATGAGTAATGTAATTTGCACAGATATATGTGTGCTTTGCATGTTCTTCCAGTTGTGTAATCTGTATGGACTCCCTTTCGCAAGGAATGTAGTCTGCATGAATATATTCATGTTTAGCATGTTTGTTCTGTTATGTAGTCCACACGGACTCCCTATTACGAAAAATGTAGTCCTTGCAGACGTTTACTTTGAATTCCAATTTTCACATGTATCTATATTCCTCATCCTTTTATATGTTCTTAGGAATCTTTTTTTGGTTTCGTTAACCTTTTCCTTTAAGTTGTATGCAAGTGATCCTTCTCACTGGAGTGGAGGTCCAGCAGGACATAATAACCCTTATAAGTAATAGTCCACATGAACTCTTGCTAAAGTTACATAAGGTCTACAGGGACTTAATGACGTACAGATGGGACCAATTAAGTTCTTTGTTCTATTTCCTTCAATTTTGTACTTATTATATCTTTTAGCTTATTTTTAGTTGTAATAGATAGCTAAGTAACTCATTTTACATGCAAAATGCATAACTTCATATCAAATGAGTTTTTAGTTAATTAATTAGTGTTTTTATAATAAAATGGATTTAAGTTTTCTTTAATCGAAAGTCATATTAAATATGTGTTTTAATAAAGGCCAATCTCCTATTGGGCAATTATCACTAATTCCTATGGAATTATGAGTAATTTTTAGGTCATATCACAATTAATCAATGACCCAACTTCTAGATGTATAATATAGTTGGTGTTTGCTTTAAATACTGTAATTTACTTCTTATACATGGAAAGGTGACATAACTATTTTAAACATAAAGCATGCTTGCTTGATACAAGATTGATAAATGTTACAATATACAAAGAAGGCATATTATTAGGGCATAAATAAGATCTGAATTCCAAACCTTTCTATTATAGAAAACTAGTGGTCCTAGTGTAGAGGCCAGGTGGCGACTCGTAAACACTAAACTGCTCTTATCCCTAATAAAAATGCATATTTTTTTCCATATATATCTATCTATATATTTAGCATAATTTAGCTAAATGAAATTTAAATCCTACATGTCCCCCTAATTAATTTTTTCACTTATCTTTTAGTCAAGTTGTAATTCATTAGTTATGTATGTATGATGGATTCACTTTTACTTCTATTTAATTCACTCCTTTATTTCTGCATTCTCTTATGCCCTTATATTATATGTTCTTCCTTATGCCTTTGCATAAGCAATTAGTCACTTATAATTATTTATACATATTTATTATTCACTTAAACTTACATATTTTGTTGAAATTAATTTATTTCTCTTATTAATTATGATTTATACATACATACATACATACATACATACATATACATACATATATATATATATATATATATATATATATATATATATATATATATATATATATATATATATATATATATATTATAGTGAGA
>CANXYI010527371.1:0-11443 GCA_948208565.1 Hura crepitans | reverse complement strand
TATGGATTTACCACTCGAAGGGTGTCATCATAATCATCCTTTATATATCAAAGTAGAAGTGAACGGCAAACACACAGCTTGCATAATGGTGGATGATGGGTTGTCGATTAATGTGTGCCCACTTAAGGCTATAGGAGCATATGGAATTAAGGATTCAATGATCTCCTAATCTAAGTTTACTATTATGACTCATGACAACACCGAGAAGCAAGTATACAAGACTTTCAAGGTTAAAGTTAAAACGGGGGTGATCATGGATGATGTAGAATTCACAGTGCTCGATATTCCTACAAATTTCTCCTTGCTTTTAGGAAGGTCATAGTTCCATAAGCTAAGAGGAGTTCCATCGACACTACATCAGATGATCAAGATCCCTTATAATGGTGAGATTGTGATAATTAGGGCTGCAAGGGAGAATCAGGTGTCAATGCTTAAAATAGCTAATCAGCCTTTCAATAGTTTCCATATTATTAGAATCTTTTTAGAGGAAGAGGAAAACCCGAGGGTGGTGAACATGATGAAAAAGATTAACTATCTACCTAGAGCTAGATTGGGATATGCTTTAAAAGGTCCTGTTTCAATCATTCAACCTCAAGGATAGAAGGATTGAAAGGGATTGGGAGACAAGGTAGAGACATCAGAACAGAAGAGGACCATAAAAGATATCCCTCTCTTAGAAGAGAGCTTTGTCCAAGCTGAAGGGAATGTCAATTATTATAGGGAATCCGAGCTGGCTATCATTGAGGGATAGGTTGTGCCAGGATTCGAGATCTTCAGTGATGTATTTGATTGGGCTGCTCATAAAGTGAAAGTTGTTTTAGATTTTTAGGACACAGAAATTATGATCAACCTGACTGAGATGGAAATTGGACATAAAGAAGAGATCCTGACTGATGCTATACTCCAGGAAAAAGGGAAAAAGAATATGCAAGAAGAAAGTTTGCCTTAAAGTTCTTTTAATAATTTATATATACCTGAACTTTTTGATGATGATGTTCCTATTTCCTTGGTTAATAATATGAATGATTTTGCTCATTTTCATGATTTCTCATCTAACTGCATCATGCATAATGATATTCATGACTTGCATAACATGTTTGATATTAATTCAATTAATACTACCTTGTTTAATCTCGGTACAAATGAAAATAAAAAAGAGATCTTAATTGCATTTGACATAACTTTTAAAAAAAGGAATAAATTTGAGAGAATGCTAAAAAAATACAAAAAAGTCTTTGCCTAGACCTATAAGGATATGCCTGGGGTGGATCAAGAAATAGCGAAACATGCTATTTATACATATTCAGAAGTGAAACTAGTGAAATAGAAGCTACGGAGGATGAGACTAGAATGAGCATAAAAGATAAAAGAAGAAGTACACAGGCAAGTTGAGGCTAAATTTCGAGAAGAAGTACAATATCCAATATGGTTAGCTAATATAGTTCTAGTCACCAAAAAGGATAGAAAATTCCGAATGTGTATAGACTACAAAGATCTAAATAAAGCTTACCCAAAAGATCACTTCCCATTGCTTTATATAGATATGTTGATTAATAGTGCAATGATGTGTAAAATGTACAACTTTATAGATGGGTATGCTAGTTACAATCAGATTCTGAACAGAATTATTGGCAGGATAAAGACCACCTTTATCATAGAATGAGGGACCTTTTATTACAAGGTTATGCCTTTCGGATTAAAAAATGCTGGGGCTACATACTAAAGGATGGCCATGAAGATTCTCAATGATTTAATTCATAATGAAGTGGAAGTGTATGTCGATGACATGATGATCAAATCCTCTATGAGAGAAGGGCATTTTGAGGACTTGAAGAAATTTTTCAAAAGGATAGATAAATACAATCTTCACCTAAAATTGAAAAAGTTTGTCTTCGGTGTAACTTCAAGAAAGCTCTTATGACATATAATGAGTCAAAGAGAGATTAAAGTGGGCCCTGATAAAGTCAAAGCAATATAAGAAATGCCAATCCAAAAGAAAGAAAAAGAAATAAAGGGATTTCTAGGTAAGATCCAATACATTAGCCGGTTTATAGCTAAGTTCACCACCATATGTGAGCATATCTTCAAACTTCTCAAAAAGAACCAACCAACTAAATGGAATGAGGACTGCCAGAAAGTTTTCGACACAATCAAGGAGTATTTGCTAAACCACTAGTTTTACAACCACTAAGGCATAAGAAGCCATTGATCCTCTATTTGTCTATCAAAGAAAGTTCAGTGGGGACTAGGATAGCATAAAAAGATGAGATAGGTGTTGAATTTGCAATTTACTACTTAAATAAGAAATTTCTCCCTTATGAGGTCAAGTATGTAGAGGTGGAAAAGATCTATTTAGCGATAACATAGGCTTCAAAGAAATTAAGACACTACTTCCGATCATACAATGTACAGGCTGTGTCCAAATATAACTAGTTAAGGTATCTCCAGTCGGCACCATCTTTAGTGGGCAAAATGAGTAAATGACCCCTTTTTCTTCAATAATTTGATATTCAGTGCATAACAAGAAAAACCATAAAAGGGTGAGCAGTTGCAGAATTCCTAGCTGATCATCCATTAGAAGGTGAGCAGTTAGAGTTTAAATTTTTGGATGAAAACTTGAATCCAATTGTGGTCCAGGGATGGTAGATGTACTCTAAAGGAGTAGTAAACAACAAAGGGTAAGAGTAAGAGTGATTCTAATAAACCCTGAAGGAGAAAAGCTACCATTAGCGAAGAAGCTGAGATACAAAGTCACCAATAACATGGTAGAATATGAAGCTTACATATTTGGACTCGAAGCATTATTGTCTCTGAGTGCTAAAACTATTGAGGTGTTTAGGGATTCATCACTTGTAGTCTATCAAGCTAATAAAGAATAGACCATCCGTGAGGAAAGATTTATGCCTTATGCAGAATACCTAAAATCAATTAGTGGACGATTTGAAATATGTACTTTTCGTCATGTTTCGAGGGATAAGAATGCAGCTAGAAGATGCATCAGCTATCTTGGTTTCCATGTGGGATAATTTATAAGGGATAATTTTGAAACCGGTTATCATTTCCAGTTCTAAAAGGCCTTGTTACGAGATAGAGCAGATCATGGAAATAGAGTAAGGAAAAGACAAGCCATGGTTTTATGACATCTAGAATTACTTAAAAAGTGGAAATTTCCCTGAGGAAGCCATGGATAGGGATAAAAAGGTATTGAGAAAGTTGTCAACTCAGTTCATTAACATAGACAGGGTGGGTTCCTGTACAAAAGGTAAGTGAACAGTCTTTAGCTTTATTGCTTAGAGGAACGAGAGGTAGGAAAAATCATGGAGGAAATACATGCAGGTTTACGTGGTATAAATATGAATGGTTTAGAGTTAGCCAAAAAGATCATGTGCCAAGGATTCTTTTAGCTTACTATATATCATGATTGCTCGAAATACATGTAAGGGTGCCATAAGTGCCAATAGTATGGAGATTTGAAACACGTACCAGTATCTGAACTTTATAGCTTATCATCTCTTTGGCCCTTTGCTATATAGGGGATTGACATAATGGGAGAGATACATTCAACAGCTTCAAACAAGCATCATTTTATTGTAGTGGCAATTGATTACTTCTAAAAATGGGTTGAAATAAAATCTTTCAAGAAGTTATAGGCAAGAGAAATGGCTAAATTCGTAGAGAAGAGTTTGATATATAGATATGGGGTTCCATATGATATAGTTTTAGATAACTGTGCCTAGTTTCAAGTAGAAACAAAGGCTCTCTTACAGAAATACAAGATTCAGCATCATAAGTCTTCTCCCTACAGACCATAAGCCAATGGAGCGATCGAAGTAGCAAATAAGAACCTCAAAAGGATTTTGGCCAAATATAAAAATTGGGTGGACAAGCCTCCCTTTACTCTATGGGGGTACAAAACTACAATCTAAACTTCAACGGGTGCTACTCCATTCTCTCTGTTGTATAAGATAGATGCAGTGTTTCTAGTAAAGGTTAAGCTATAGTCATTGAGAGTGGCAATAGAGTCAGAGATTCCTAAGACCGCTTAGGTTGAATAAAGGTTCCAACAGTTGAATTTGCTAAATGAGAAGTGGTTAAGAGCCAGTTATCACAATAAAATTTACCAGAAAAGGATGGCATATGCCTTCGATAAAAGGGTGAAGGATCATAAATTAAAAGAAGGAGAGTTAGTCCTCAAGCAAATGAGACCAAGACTACCTTACCCAAGAGGGAAGTTCAAGCCAAATTGGGAAGGGCTATTCACCCTAAAGCAAATATTACCAAAGGGCGCTACCATTTTTATAGATTGTGATGGAAATGAACTAAGGGAACCTATGAACATGGATAGGTTAAAAAGGTTCTATGGCTAAAGACAAATAAAAGAGAAAAAGAAGAGAAATAATAGCCCTACGAGTTGAAGATCGACAAATGATGGCCTTGCTAAAAGTGGGCACCCCAATAGGGTGAAGACCGAAAAAAGGCATCCTACGAAAAAATTAGGAGTTGAGAGAAAATAGTCAATCAAGAAAACCCTTATAGGCTGATTGACGATAAGAGTTTAAGATGTGCTTAAGAAATCCCTTGATTAAATGAGGAAATGTGTTGTTACATTAATGTCCGATTGTGATTATTATAAAATGCCAATATGATGTTGTTAGATAGGACCACTTTAATAAGCATGATTGAGCATTTTATAAACTAAGGGAGTTCAATGTTAAATGTAGAAAAAAAGGGGGTACATAATATAAAAAGTAGAAAAGTTTCTTTTTGATTGTCTTTTTAAGTCCTCTATTTCTTACTGCTACTCTCACCACTTATCCTCAGCCAGCGAGCCTTGTTGTCTCAAAAAGGGCTTATTACCCATTCCTTATATGCATCTGAAATCTAAAAGTTGTAAGCAACTTTGGGTGTGATGTTTACCTTTAGAGGTAACTATTTCCACAACTCGTGAAAACCAAAAGAGAAGGTAACAGATACATCTCCTCCTCTGAAAGATAATAGGGAGGTCACAATCCTTTGAGTCTCACCAAATTGCCTCACACAATGATTAGGAATACAAAAAGTAACCTTATGAAGGCCAGCCAGAGGGACACAACCTAATGGACCATTGTGTCGCACATACAATAAGCAAATCTAAGGGTTTCTAAAACTTATGTCAATGTTTATTAGAGCACTTAGCCATAAAACCCATAGCTTAACATCTGTGAAACATCATATGATAGCTCGAGATAACAAGTGCTTCAAGCTATAAATCTAAGGATATGAGGTGTAGAATCATTTAATAGGTGAAGCTTCTTTTGTAGCCAGACCTAAAAAAATGCTGTTAGGAATGAAAACCCGCAGGGGCTTCATAATTAAAAGTCAAGCGGAGGATAGGGTGAAAACTCATAGGGGCAGTCTATCCTTAAAAGTTTAGTAGGAATGAAAATCTTCCGAAGCTTCCTAGGTAAAAGGCAGACTAAAGAATAGGGTAAAAACCTCTTCCTCAAGGTGGTCTATTCTTAAAAAAAGAACTAAAATAGAAGTGGGCTCCCACAAAAGAATTTAGCTTCTCTCGATTTCATAGCATCCAAGCTCAAAATTATTTCAGCACAAATCAGAGGAAAAGGATTCAACCCTTTCTTCAAATCACTAATCACACTGAATAGTTGATAATCTTTAGAATGGTTTTTAGCTAAAACTATCAGATATTTTAGAGAAGAATATGAATAAGTATGTGCTCGCTCGAAGGGTTGGAATGTTTATGTAACTGTCAACATAATCCAACATGGCATACAGAGAGATTGGCCATCTCTATGGGACTTATCTGGTAGCCAAGGAAGATAGTATGCCCAGTACATCAATAACCTCATACGGATAGTGGGTAACATAGGTCCGATAACAAGGTAGTGTGTTAGAAGAATAAAATATGCCCAAAATTGCACCAAATTCCTAAGATAGGGGGCACAGTTCTTGATGAGAAAATCGAAAGACATGAAATTATAGGTCCCAAAATCGGGCCACTACCTTGAGAAAAGTTTGATCAAGACACACTTTTCGAAGGAATTTTAGCCCATTGAAAGGAGCCAAGATGGGGACTGCCCATATAGAAGGGAGATCCAGAATTTTGTGAGGCTTTTTGAGGAATTCATCACTCATTGAAGCAAAAATGGAGGAATACCAAGAAAACGGCGATCTTTTCTGCCAAAATTGCCATTTTCACGGCCCGAAATGCCCATTTTAGTAGGGCAAAAATGCCTATTTTCCCAACGCTATAAAAGCTGCATTTTTCTAATTTTTCACCATTTTCGTACATTTTCATAATTTTTTCCATATAAGGACCATACAAGCATACAAGTGTAACCATGCCACCATGATAACAAAGTCGTCTACACTGCCAACCCATGCCCAAACACATAACTATACTTGGTTGGCTTATTGATGAGGAGATAGAGCAGTATAGACAATTGGCTACTGTCACTCATATTAGGAGCTGATACTTATATACTTAGACATTACAAGACCTGGGCATTTTGGATCAAGTGGATCAGCTACTCGCCCAGGTGTGGTGGCAAGAATTCTATCTATTACGATGTGCCACCTACCCAGCCATTACCTTAGAGTTCCTTAGCACTTTTTGATTTTAGCAGGCCCGATTAAACGATGCTTTTACTATTCACTTTTTAGTGTTGGGGAGCAACTTCAATGTCTCTTTTTTGAGATTTACAGAGCTACTGTGCCTACTTATGAATGGAGACACAAAAGTCCTTGAGAGCCTAGATAAGCACTGGGGGTTTATTGGTCAACTTGGCACTATCTACAATGCTAGTCAAACCAAGGTGTCCTCTATACGGGATCTAGTCCATCGATACCTACACTGAGTATCATCCCTCGGTTACATCAGATGGGTCGATAATTCTAGTCAGCTAAATCAGACTAAGTTATATGGCCTCTAGGCCATAGAGTAATGTATCAAGTTTAACCTAACCTGGACCATCCTAGACCACTTACACCATGCTAGCTGATCCCCAAGCAAAGGGATAGTCATGGGAGGAATTGTCACTGCTTTACTACTTAGGTTAGGCATCCCAGAGCAACATCTAAGTGAGTCTCCCTAACAGTAGCTGTAGGTCAATTGAGATACTTACATTGCTATAGGGATTGTGAAGGTTGATCCTCGAGCACCAACTGACTTAGATTGCTGATGGAGGTTGAGTTAGATCAGCAAGCAAGGGGTTGGTCAAGTGGAGATGATTAGTTTGTATTAGATCTAGAGGAGCTTTTAAGGGCTGATTTGACTCTAGAGAGGCCAGTTTAGAGGTGGCAGACTGATAAGGTAGGCCTGTCTTCTTCAGCACCACCACCTCAGCCATCGCCATCAATTAGTCTCTCTTCCAGGGCCTGCAGACTTGAATGAAGGAGCAGTTTCAGTGCAATCAAGTTGACTTGAGCATGAGAATCAAGAAGTCTGAGAGACAGACCACATAGAGACTGGAGGCAATAGAAGTAGAGATCTAGATGCTGAGAGATTAGAGATAGCCTCTAGCCCCTTAGCCTTCACTCTATCCTTGCTTTACTTTATTTTATTGCACTTATCTGTTCATGTTAGTTTAGGACACAAAAGTTTGTACACAAAAAGTGTTCATTTATAAAATTGTCATATTTTTGTGCTCATTGTTTTTTATCAATACATGGATAGAGTAATAAAACAATAAAATACCTGCTAAATAAGAATAATAAAAAATGAAAAAAAATAGAGAGACAAAAAAAAGAGAGAAAGAGAAAAGAGATACATAAAAGCAAATAGGGAGATAAGTAAAATAAGATAACAAAAAAGAGAGAGAGAGAGATAAGAGGACCACAAAAAAAGAAGAGAGACAAGAGAGAAAAAGAAGAAAGAAAAGAGATATAAAGTCATAACATGAAAACAAAAGAGAGAGAGAGAGAGATAGAGAGAGAAAAGGAAAGAGAATTATATAAGCACTCACACATGCAACATGCATCCGTATTATAATTGACTTCTGATGAACTAAAATGTTTTACCTCATGTTTTCTACACAGGGACAACCTAAATTTTCTAAAGGACTTTACAAATGTGTCATTTCCAAGAGTTTTTTAGGTGCAACGTCCTAGCATTGCTTGAATTAACTCATCTTTGGGTGAAACGTCTTAGCACTACCTGACTTCAAGGGTAACTTCCTAGCATTGCCTGAACCAATCAACCTTGGATGTAATGTCCTAGCACTGCCTAGACCTCAGGTGCAACATCCTAGCACTGCTTGAGCCAACCAACCATCGGGTGCAATGTCCTAGCACTGCCTGACTTTTAGGTGCAATGTGCTAGCACTTCTTAAACCAATTAACCCTGGGTGTAACGTCCTAGCATTGCTTGAGCCAACCAACCATCAGGTGCAAGCCCAATTTTAGAAAAGAGAGGGGTAGGAGAGAAGAGAAAAGAAGAAAGGAAAGGGAGAGGAGAGAAGAAAGGAGAGGGAGATGAGAGAAGAGAGGAGAGGAAGAGAAAGAAAGAAAGAGAGAGGGAGAGAGAGAGAGAGAGAGAAAGAAGGGACAACCCATATTTAATCCTTTCAAGAGATTTTTAGGTGCAACGTCCTAACATTGCCTGAACCAACTCATCCCTGGGTGCAATGTCCTAGTACTGCCATGACTGTGCTGACTCTGGTCCTAGCATATCTTATAAAAAGATCACCCTCGAGGTACGTGTCTCTATCCTTTCTGAACTTTAGGTCACCTCACACACTCTGTAGTTACCTCCCTAAAGTTAGGGGCAACTGTAGACACTAGGTCTTTGGGGCTCCTAGGTTCAGTTTGCCTAATAATTATGAAAAGGACAAAATTCCCAAAAATGGATTTTTTATGTCCAAATCAAAGATCTCAAAACTTTTTCTAAAAAAAATCTCGAAAATAGTCGTTTTGACCGTTTCGGCCCAAAGTGGGCTGTCCCACGCATGGGATGCCTGTTCTGGGCCTAAAATGGCCAAAACGGCCATTTTGGCATAAAAAATGGCCGTTTGGACCGTTCAGCCCAAAACTGGCATTCCCACATACAAAACACCTGTTTAGGCCCATAATAGCCAAAATGGTCATTTTGCACTTGAAAACGGCCATTTTGCCTAAAACAGGTGTTTCGCCCTTGGAAACGACTGTTTTAGCAGTTATTGCATTGGTAAACGGTAGTTTTCAAGCAAAACGCATGTTTCTACCTCGAAGGTCATGCATAAAAGCCAATTGGGTCATTTTGAGCGAAGGTTAGTCAATTTAAGGAGAGAGAAAATATTCTAGAGAGAGAAACTACACAAAAAAACACCAAAATACTCTTTCAAACTCTATTTTTTTGGGTTTTTTTCCAAGATTTAAGCACCATTTTCATTCTAAGTCAAGATCTTTTTAAAGGCAAATATATCGGTGTGTTGACCAACCCATTTTTTTGTCTATTTTTCATTTTCTTTTTACATTTTATCCATCTACTAGTTAGATGTGGTAAATTATTTATGCCATTTTTTTGCATTTGTGTGATTGCTTCTTTTTCCTTTAATTTATGTCCATGCTTTTATTTTTGCTTCGCATCAAAAATACTATTTTTAGTCATTTGGGCTTATTTATATTTTCTTTTTGCATTATCCATTTACTAGTTAGATGTGGTAATTTATTTAGGCAATATTTTATATTTTTGTGATTGTTTATTTTTATTTAATTTATGCCCAATTTTCTATTTTCATTCGCATGCTAATATATTATTTATGCTTCTGCTTATTTGGGGGCTGATTGTTGTTATCATTGCCTATTATTTGTTAGATTGTATTTTCGGCATTCCAAAATGTAATTTTAATTTTTTTGTTAGATTGTATTTTGTGTAATTGCCTTGTATTTTATTTTTTGATTGAATTGTTTCCCTGTATATTTTGTGAATGATGTAATAATTAGGAAAATGATTTTTCATGTGATTGAAAAAATAACCAAAATATTTTTATTTAATTAATTGGGTTTTATTAATAAAAATGGGTTTGATTTTTCTTAATAAAAGTCATAATAAAATTATTTTTTAAAAATTAACATGTGAGAACCAAAGTTCTCAAATTAAATCCATTACCTAATTTATGTATGATACATCCAATTTTCGATCTTGAAATATTCCATGAACATCGAATTAGGTAGAAAAAGGGTTTTACACGGTAAAAAGAAATAATAGTCAAAATCATATTTTTACCCAATAAATTGGTATTTTAGTTAATAAAATAAATTTCGATTCTTTCTTAATAAAATTTGCAATAATAACATTTATTTTCTAGAATTGACATTTGAGAACCAAAGTTCTCGAAGCCATTTTTCCAAATAAAAATCATCACAATAAAATTCATTTTTCCAATTTGACATTTGAGAACGAAAGTTCTCAAAGCCATTCTTCTAAATAAAAATCATCACAATAAAATTCATTTTTTAAATTTAGCATTTGAGAACCAAAGTTCTCAAACCCATCATCCAATTTTAATAAAAAGTCATTTTAATAAAATCCATTTTCTAAAATTGACATGCAAGGACCAAAGTTCTCGAAATAATCAATTATCTGATTTCATGTATATTATTTCGATTCTGAGTACCTATTTATTTTTTTGTAAATATATTATGAGTACCATGACTTTTACCTTTCTATAATTTCATGTTAGATATAATGAACTACTGTAATCTTTTTCTAATTGCAAGATGACTTTTACCTTTCTATAATTTCATGTTAGATAAAATGAACTGCTGTAATTATTTATAATTGCATGACTAAAAGAATAAATGTAAAATATGCATATACTTTCTTCATATTCACCACTGAGTTTTGCTTAGCATATCAGTATTCCAATGTGCAGGTTAAAGTTAGGATAACATGTCAAGCTTAAAGTCTTGGTAGCTGATCCAGAGTCCTTGGTGTGTTTTCTTTTGCTTTTTTTGTCAATAACTTTTAGGAGATGTACTCATGTGTATAAAAATAGTGGGGTTTTTGTGTGATATAGATAATTGTAAATAAGTAATGAAGTAATGCTAAACTATGATAAAATGAAATCCAATGAATGCCTATAAGTGAAATATCTACTATTATTCTATATATTTGCTTAAGGATAATGAGTCTAAGACCCTATGAAATTAAGTGCTGCTGTTAACATGATGATTTTGCATGTGAACTATGTTTTAAATGATGAGTTAGAGGACAAGAGGGCCCAGGAGTTGTGGTGTTGATGTTTAATCATGTTGAAGTGCCTTTTTATGATAGGAAAAATTTTTATTTTTTTAACCCGGACAGCTATTATGTTATCTGATTTTCTATAAAAACATTTTTCAATGGAATAAATGATTTTCATAGTATAATATACCTGTTATGATTTTAAAATAAAAAAAATGACAAAGAAATTTCAAATGTAAATATAAAAATAGAATGTATTAATATAAGTTAAATGAATAA
>CANXYI010527353.1:0-19214 GCA_948208565.1 Hura crepitans | reverse complement strand
TTAGAGGTTACCATGTCTGTACATATAACCTAGAAGTGATGTATATAAGCTATTATGATGTTTGTTTAGATTGTGTGTGAACTTGATAACTATGGGCCTGAGGCCCTGCATGGTTGAATGCTGATATATAAATGTGTGTCTGATGTTGGCTAATAATTGATTTAGGGACCAGAAGGGTCCAAAAGGAGGTTTTATGAATTTGTGGCTTATAGAAGTGTTTTAACAGGTGGAAAAATTTTTTGTATATCCATCAGGTAGCTGTTATGCTGCCCAATTTTCTATGACAAGTAAAGTGTTTATATATGCCTTGACTGAGACTATCGAACCATATATAAACATGCTTAAAGATTAGATTGAACATCTAAGCAATATCTGATAGAATTTAAGAATAGTCCATAAGTGTTAAGGAGTTTTCTTCTAGAGCAATCCTAGGATGGGTAACCTATTAGGAAGTGCCTCACCTTTTGGGTTTCTTTCGAGACCCAGTAAGGGGGTGTCACATTTGGTGGTATCAGAGCATAGGTTTAAAGTTCCAAGGTAAGATACATGAGTGCCAGAGTATAGGGTCAGTTATATGCTAAGCTACATTGTATGGAGGCTAGGAAGTCTATGATTTTTGTAGTAATACAAGATAGTTGATAGACCATTAGAGGACCGAACAGAGGAAGTGGTTAGTTATACTCTAACTAAAATATAGAAAGAACAAAATGCAGCTACTTCTAAGCCTAGTGATGCTGCACATAGGCTATAACCTCAAGCCCAACCACAGGTAGAGGCACCTTTAGTTTTGTTATAGCAAATAGTAAATTTGTTAAGACATACCTCTGCACCTGCTGCTCTATCTCTACCTCCATGACCAACTTTACTACCCCCACTATCCTTAGCTCCTATGTAAAAGACACTATTAGGGATAATTAAAAAGATAAGAGTTGTGGATTTTCTAGGCATAAAAGGAGGATGATACAGTATGAGCAGAGTACTAGTTGGAGTGGGCTTTTAGGATTTTAGAACTATTGGAATTTTCAAATGAAGATAGTTTAAAGTGTATAACTTCCATTCTGTAGGAAGAAGCATACCATTAGTGGGATACTATCAAAAAGAGGAATCAAGTGGTAGAGCTCACATGGGAGTTTTTCCGAATGGAATTTAGAAAGAGGTATATCCTTGAGTCCTATAAGGATGAAAGGTGGTAGGAATTCTTAGACTTGAAATAAAGTAGGAGGATGGTGGCTGAGTATGAGAAGGATTTTGCTAGGCTGATCGAATATGCAAAGGAGTCCATTCCTAATAAAAAAGGAGAAGTGTAAAAGATTTTTGAAGGGGTTTAATGTGGAATTGAGAATGCAGATAGCAAACACTAAGATAATAGATTTTGTTGTATTAGTGGCTTCTGCCTATGGCATAAAGTAAATGGTACAAGAAAAGAGAGATTTCTTCTAGAGGAAGAGATAGTCCTAAGGGATAGTAATAGAATAGGAAAGGCACTATCTAAGTCCTAGTTTATGCATCAAGCATTGAGATAGGTACAATCTCAGAGATATGGCAACCTTCTATAGCCAGACCCCAATTGCCTACTAGAGCTATTAGTACTCTTAATCTTTTAGGTAATGAGAATAAACCCCTAACTTAACATATGTAACAATAATCATTGGGGATAGTGTCGATCTAGTAGAAGAGGGGAATGTTTTACTTATGGTGCCAGAGACCACTATCAAAAAGAGTATTCTTAAAGACAACCCAAGGGTGCTTACACTCAAGTATCCATAGTGGTACCTCAAAATAGAAGTCAGAGATAGAGTAGAATGGATTAACCTAGTCCTAGTCAGAGGTCCAAATCAGAAGACCATGTCCCAGATAGATAGTATTCTATCAGAGCCAGAGAGGAGACAATAGCACAATATGTCATAACTGGTACTTTTTACCTATTTAATGTTACAGTTTTGGCTTTGGTAGACATAGGATCCACACATTCATATGTATACACCACATTGGCATATGATAGAGGATTAAAATCTAAACATGTGAACATAAATATACAAGTTAGTAATTCTATAGGGTAGAGTGTGCATGTGAATAAAGTATATAGATAGTGTAATTTAGTGATTCAGTATTGTTTATTTCCTATGGATTTGATTCAACTACCTTTTTATGAGTTTGATGTGATTTTAGGAATATACTAGTTGTCAGAGCATCAAGCTATACTTGACTATAAATATAACAAGCTGACCCTCTAAACTAAAGAGAGAAAGATAATGATAGTTGAGGGTGAGAGAAACATTATGAATAATCTCATCTCAGCTATTACAAAAAGGAAACTCATCTAAAATGGGTGCAAAGTCTATATAGCTAATGTCATTGACACTTATGCTTCCGCCCCAGTACTTGATTAGATTCTTATAGTGTTTGAGTTTCCTAAAGTATTTCTTGATGAGTTGCTAAGTTTCCTTCCAAAATGAGAGCTTGACTTTAAAATTGTTGTGTACCTGGTAAAACTCTTATTTCAATTACTCCTTATCGAATGGCACTTACTGAGTTGGAAGAATTGAAGGTGCAACTGTAAGAATTATTGGATAAGGGTTTTATTAAACCTAGTGTTTCACCTTGGGGAGCACCTGTGTTGTTTATAAAAAAGAAAGATGGCTCACTTTGGCTGTATATTGATTATAGTAGCTAAATAAGGTGATAGTGAAAAACAAATATCTTATGCCTAAAGTAGATGACCTCTTTGATCAATTGAGAGGTGCAGGTGTATTTTACAAGATTGACCTGAGATTTGGATATCATCAACTAAGATTCAAGGAAGTTGACATTACTAAGGCTACATTTAGAACTAGATATGGGCACTATGAATTCTTAGTGATGCCCTTTGGTCTCACAAATTCATTGGACGCCTTTATAGATTTAATGAATAGAGTATTCCAACCTTACCTGGATCAGTTTGTGGTAGTGTTTATTGATGATATTCTGGTATACTCTAAGACCAAAGAGGAAAATCAACAATATCTCAAGGTTGTGTTACACACTCTAAGAGAGAAGACAATTGTATACCAAGCTGAGTAAGTGTAATTTTTGGTTGACTGAAGTAACATTTTTATGACAGATAGTGTCAACAAAAGGAATCAGAGTAGACCCTAGCAAAGTTAAGGCAGTATTGAAATGGGAACCTCCAAGGAAGGTGATAGAGATATAGAGCTTTTTAGGTCTAGCTAGATATTATAGAAGTTTTATAAAGGGATTTTCTTTAATTGCAACACCTTTGATAAGACTAGTTAGGAAGAATGCAAAATTTGAATGGGATGAAGTGTGTCAGGTTAGTTTTAAGAAGCTAAAAAAGTTCCTGACACACTGATTCAACTTGAACAGGTAAGGACTTTATAGTGTACAATAATTCCTCACATAATTGCTTGGGTTATGTGCTGATACAAGAAGGAAACGCAGGAGCTTATGCTTCTAGATAGTTAAAGCCCTATGAGAAGAATTATCCTACTCATGATTTAGAGTTGGCTACTATTGTTTTTGCTTTGAAAATTTGGAAGCACTACTCGTATAGAGAGAACTGTTACATCTATATAGATCATAAGAGTCCTAAATACCTTCTTACCTAGAAAGAATTGAACCTAATATAGAGAAGATGGTAAGAGTTGATTATGAACTAGGACTACCTAATAAATTACCACCCAAGAAAAGCCAATGTGGTAGCAGATGCTTTGAGTAGGAAATTCATGGTAACCTTAAGATCTATTAATGCTAAATTATAGTACACCAAGGAAAATATTTTATTGGTAGAGTTACATATTAAACTAGACATTAGATAGCAGCTAAAGGTATTATAGGGTAGAGATGAATCACTAATGCAACTGATAAGTAAAGTTCAAGAGGGGAAGGCACTATAATATGATTTAAAGGAGAATGGATGTCTATATTATTAGGGTAGGTTGTATGTACCTAGTACAAATGACCTAAGGTTACAGATACTAAAGGAGGCTTATGAAGCTCCTTACTTTATTTACCCTAGTAGTATTAAGATGTATTTAGACTTAAAGCCTCAGTATTGGTGGTCAAGTATGAAGAATGACAGGGCAGAGTATGTTGTTAAGTGAGGTAAAAGCTGAGCATCAGGTTCCATCTAGATTGCTGCATCCTATAGCAATACTAGAATAGAAATGGGAAAGAGTGAATGGATTTTGTAATGGCATTACCTATGACTAGAGGCAAATGTGATGCTGTATGAGTGATAGTTGATAGATTGACCAAGACAACTCACTTTATCCCTATCAGGATAGACTACTCCCTAGACAAGTTGGCTAAATTGTATATTGATGAAATTGTTAGACTTTATGGTGTGCCTATAACAATCATTTTTGATAGAGATCCCTTATTTACTTTTATATTTTGGAAGAGGTTGCATGAATCCTTTTGCACCAGATTGACCTATAGTATAGCTTTCCACCCTCAAATAGATGGACAGTTAGAGAGGGTGATACAAGTGCTCAAGGATATGTTACACAGCTATGCCATTGAGTTTAAAGTTAGTTGAGACTAGTACTTATCTTTAGCTGAGTTTGATTATAACAATAGCTATCAAACTAGTTTAGGCATGGCCCCATATAAAGCATTATATGCTAAGAAATGTAAAACTCCCTTATGTTAGAGTGAGACTGGGGAGAACAAGATATCATGAGTTGATCTAATTAGAGATGTTAAGGAAAAGGTTAAGGTGATTATAAAGAGACTAAAAGTTGTAACTGATAGGAAAAAATCCTATGCTGATTTAAAACAAAGATACATTGATTATACAGTAGAGAGAAAGTATTTTTAAAGGTATCCCCATGGAATAAGGTCCTCAGAATTAGGAAAAAGGGAAAGCTAAACCCCAGATTTATTAGCCCATTTGAGATTACAGAGAGAGTGGGACCTTTGGCATATAGACTGGCATTGTCATCTGAGCTATCACAAATATATGATGTATTTCATGCATCGATGTTAAGGAGATATAGATCAGATCTCTCTTACATAGTCCCAGTATCATATGTAAAAGTGCAACTAAACTTAAGTTATAAAGAAGAACCTATATAGATACTGGCCAGAGAAGTGAAGCAGTTGAAGATTAAAACCATTCCTTTGGTTAAAGTCCCCTTGAGACATCACAATGTAGAAAAAGCTACATGGGAGTCTAAAGAGCAAATGAAGGCTCAATATCCACACCTCTTTACTCCAGGTAATTCCAAGGATTAAATTTCTTAAGAGGGAAGAATTGTAATGCCCGTAACTTGAGGCTCTGTGAATAGTACCACTAAGGCCGAAAAAGTGTTCCTAGAGTGCCGGGTCACTTTCATGAGGCTCGAGGTAAAGACACTGGTCATGAAACTTTAAAGGGCTATAAAATGATAAAATTGACTTAATTTAAAGATTTAATAGAACCAATAAATTATTTTAAGCTGTAACCTAGTGGGTCATAGGCTCAGATGGAGTAAAGCCAAAAATGACCTAGGATGTGCCCATACAGACCTAAAAATGCCACACTGTAAAGGTTAAAAATTCTCCTGAGAACATTGGTGAAAGAATTTCTAAATTTTGAGGTCGTTTACAAAATTTTTTGAATTTTAGGGTTTCGCACGTAAACTAAGGCAGTTGGTTAACTATCCTATTAGTGGAATTTGGCTATGAAATTTTATGAGCCGTTAAATAGGATAAATTGAGGATTTTTAAAATAAATACAATGATTTTTAGAGGTTTGAGTGATTTTTAAAAAGTCTCTAAAATTTTTTTCCAAAATCGAGCTTTTTTAAGTTATTCGGGTAGTGTGTGGGCCCCACCCATGCCACCTCAGTAGCTATAAAAGGTCTAAGGTGACACATGGATGGCCACTTGGCCAATTCCACTCACTTTCTACCTTTCTTCTTCCTTTTTCCCTTTGTTACAGTCGACACTCGCTTCAGCCAAAGACAACATTTTCATCACATTTTTCAAGCTTTTTCTTAATTCTATTACCACCAAAAATCATCTTAACATATGAGGAATTGATAATGTATTGGAGGCCAAAGGAGTGGTTAGAACTCAAGAAAAATCAAAGAAGCTTAAGGTGTCAACAAAAAGGACTACAAAGGGTAACTTCTTATGTGTAAGTGCTTCAGCCCTTTTTATTTTATTTCCTAAGGGATTTGATGATTCTATGAATAGCCATATGATTGGTATTTGATTTTGATGAGTGTGTGATTTTTGGTGCTTTTTTGAAGGAGGGATGGCGTGTATGGAAGTCATGGCATAAGGTAAGCATTTTGTGATTTTCTTTAAGCTAGAAAGGTGGATTTCAACTCCTTTGGTAGGGTGGATTTCAAATCCTTTGGTAGGGAGTTAAGTAAATCTAATCCATTTAAAGCATGTGATGTTGAATTGCAATGAATAATGCTTAGGAACTTTGTATGGAATTGGTAGATTAGGTGGCTTATGTGTGTAATTTGATGGACTAAGTGTATAATTAAGCTAATGGTATGCGTAATGAATGGTTGGGATAATGCTTGGGTGAAAATAATGCATGAAAGAGTGAGTTCTCCCATTGGTCGAGAGCCTTATATAGGCAATTGTGTGAGTGTGTGGCTTTAAATGGTGTATTAGCATGTTAGTTAAGGTATATGGCAAGAATATGCTTGGAATGTGTATGTAGGTAAAGAGAATTAAGTTTTGGTATATATGTTCCTTGGTAGGCCTAAAGGTTCCTTAATGGTTATGGTTTGTGAATGGCATGTGTACATGGCTTGTGGAAGGATTTTGGCTTGTAATGGATGGCATGTGATGTGTTGGTGAAGAACTTAGTGAAATAAGACTTGTATGTGTGTGTTGGTAGCAAGGCCGAGGCATGTCATACACTCTATTAGCCTAATTTGCATGGTAAAAGCATAACTATATGTTTAGGCATGTTTTCTAATGTCTAAGTGTGCATAAATATGTTCATTTGAGATAGAAAGCATGTTTAAGGTAGAATGGAACTTATGGCTGAGAGCTTTGCAAGGTAAGGTGATATGAAAATAAGGTATTGTTAATGGTATTTGTATGTGTATTGGTATGGCATTTATGGCCTTTAGTACATGTCATGACTTTGGTTGATATACATGCTTAGTGTAACATAAAATGAATACCATATAGGACATGTTTAAATCATGGAAAAAGGATTGAAAAATGAATTTAAAAATGACTTAAAAGGGCTTGTAAAATGGTTTTGAAAAGGGCTTAAAATTGGGCATGAACTTATACCAAAAAGTGACTTATAATGTGATGATTTTGTGTTTCGGCATGTAAGCCATTTGTATGGTAGATAGATATCTTTCATTGAGGTTAGCTTTAGGCCTATGGACTTATGTGACTATTGGTGCAATTGGCACTAAAAAAGGACTTAAAATGGTCATCACGAGTACATAAAATGACCTATAGTTATCCTATAAAATGGGATTTTATGACTGTAATTAAATTAGCTATTTAACATTGAAATATTTGAGTCAAAATAATGTGCTAGATTAGATTTAATATTCATGTGCCTTCAAAAATAAGTCAAAAAGTGATGGTAAATTTTACCTAATGTTACTCTGTAGTGTTAAAAATGACTTGTAACTTTTGAGGTAAAAAATCGACTATTTAATAAAAAGTGTATCTATCTATTTTTCACTTTATAATATTATAAAAAGATGGTTAACAAAGAAATAAATTTAAAAATGCTATTAGATGGCCCATTAGCAAGACATCCACTAGATGGTTTGACCGGTCAACTTAGAGACTGTTTGATTATCAAACTAGGCCGTTGTAGTGGCCAAGGTTCATATTTTAGCCACTATACTAGTCTACAGGGTAGACACATCTTCTCATTGATTGGATATCAGACTATGTTAATGAAGCAATGAAAGTCCCTAGAGGGGCCACTGCACTAGTCTACTAGGCAGACAATGATAGAATATTTATTATGATCAGTTTTTTGGGAGGTTTATGGATAAATCCCTATGCACAATTACTCAGCATTTTGCACCTTAAGAGATTCTTATGAACTGATCCTTATATGCTATGATGGGCCGATGCAGTAGTCAGGGTCTAAAATATGGGCCATTGCACATCTTCTAGTTCCCTCTTATTCTAATGTCTGTATGTGTAGTCCAACTAGTTAGCCCTATTTAATAACTTAAATAATTCAAATAATTCACTTGAAAATAATAGAATAATTGAATGAGCTACAGAAGGAAATTGAATAAAATTGTTATAGTGGATTTTGGTTTTTGAAGAAATAAGACATATATTATGCATAACATTAAGCATATGGCTCGTAGTGCATAAATTATGCCTAGACTATTAATTTTAATTGCATGTGTACATTAATGCATGTTTTAAATGGTTTAGCTTTGTTTACTGAGTTTTATACTTAGCATACCTACGTTGTGGTGCGTAGGTAATAGGTATAAGCAAGCCAGCCTCAATGATCATGTAGTGTAGCTATCTAGCAGTTGAAGGGTAAAAGAAGCTATTTTTTTTAGTAGTGGCACTCATGTAATACCTTATAGGTTTTGGGTTAGCATGCCTAAAGGTTGTTGTGCCTGTACATATAACATAAATGTGATGTATATAAGTTGTTATGGGTTTTGTCTAGATTGTATGTGAACATGATAACTTTAGGCCTGAGGCACTGTGTGGTTGAATCCTAATATATAAATATGTGTTTGACATTGGCTAATGATTGATTAAGGGACCAGAAGGGTTCAAAAGGAGGTTTTATGAATTTATGGCTTATAGAAGTGTTTTCACAGGTGGGAAAAAATTTTGTACGTCCACCGGGTAGCTGTTATGCTACCTAATTTTCTATGACATGTAAAGTGTCGTATGCCCCTTGTCTGAGACTGTCAGACAATATATAAACATGTTTAAGGATTAGATTGAACATCTAATTAATATCTAATAGAATTTAGGAAAAGTCCATAAATGTTAAAGAGTTTTCTTCTAGAGCAATCTTATTATAGGTGACCTGTTGAGAAGTGCCTCGCCTGTTGGGTTTCTTTTGAGACCCGGTAGGGGGTGTCACACATACACTTGAAATGAGCAAATAAATACAATTCAACACATATGTCATTAAGTTAATTTACAAATAATTCCAAGCAACTCCAAAATCACCATTCAAGGCTTGTCCTTACCCTTTTCTACCAATTCCTTCTCTTTCTCTACATACATATTAGGAATTAAATTAGAAAAATACAAAAAAAATTTGTAAGCATTCTAAATTTGAAATTAACCTTAGAATCACTTAATTGGCAATTAATTCTACCCTAGAAAAATAAGAAATCATGAAAAATACCATTTACACATACTTTGGTTGTTATTCACCAATAAATGAATCTATTAATTCGAAGTATGCTTTCAGATTTCTCTCATTTGAAAGCACTATAAAGTGGTGAAAGCTAATTTAGGATGTTTAATTGGTGGATTAATAGTTAATTTAAAGGATTAAAGATGAAAAAGAAAGGGGGAGGAAAAGAGAAATGGCATCGACAATGGAGGGGAAAAAGGAGGAAGATGATGGCTTTTTATTAGTCTAAGGTCCTCTCTTATGTATTGAATCGGTGGATGAATTGATGACACATGGCAATCTAAGGGTGTATATTAATTCTCACATAAAAGCTCACTTAAAAAATAATTTTAGGAGCCACAAGTATCACTATAATTAATTTCTAATGCCATTAATTAGGAAAATATGCAATTTTGATATCTCATAAAAATCATAATTTATTTATGAGAGGAACTATTTATTTTAAATAGTTTTATCATTATTTAATTTCATTTAATTAGTTCTCGATGTAAAAAATTCCAAACTCACTGCTATTAGCTTAGTTAGAATTTTTTAGCATCAAGTCATGCTCTTTTCATATTATTTTGAGCACTTTTAAAATATTGAGTCATTTAGCTTTAACTAGGTTACTATTTTAGAGACACTGCTAAAAAACTTTACTTGCATTTTTAACACCTTAAATGACTTTAGCTTCATCTGAAATTTCACCCATAATTATGTTATAATTAATACTACTATTCACTATTCGAAAAGTACTGTTCCTAACATTGAAAATTATAGGCAATATAGTTCTTCCTCTCTTAAAATAATTTCATCCTCAAAATTACCTTGTTCAAATAGATAGGGATACTAAGCCTTCATTTGTTCTTCAGTCTCTTAGGTGGCTTCTTTAGTTTTCTAGTCCCTCTATAGCACTTTCACTAATGGCACCACCTTGTTTCTTAGCTTCTTAACTTCCTATGCCAGAATTCATACTGGATCCTCTTTATAAGTTAGATCCAGTTGTACTTAGATTTCTTCCATTGGTATTAGATAAAAAGGATTCGATCTGTATCGACTCAACATAGACACATGGAATAAGTTGTGAATTTGTTGTAGCTCTAGTGGTTATGCTACTAGTCTATACGTTATGTGACCTCATACGAACTAATAAATCATGGACTTATCTTACCCTTTTTACAAAATTAGAGCATATTTTTCAATGGCAATACCATTATAAACACTTTCTCGCTAACTTTATATCTAATGTTTTTCTATTTTAGGTTATCATATGACTTTTGTCAGTATAAAATAGCTTTTAGTCTTTCTCTAATAACCTTAACTTTCTCCTCCATATCTCTAATCTAATCAAGTCTCATCAACTTAACGTTACCCACCTTATTCTAATAAAGTGATGTTCTACATTTTCTACCAGACAATACTTTATATGGAGCCATATCTAAGCTAGCTTGATGGCTATTATTATACACAAACCCAGCCCAAGGCAAATACTAGTCCCAATTTCCTTTAAACTCTATGCCATAACCTCATAACATATCTTCAAGTATCTGTATTACCTATTTATATTGTATATCCATTTGTGAGTGAAAAGTTGTATTGAATGTTAAGTTGGGATCTAGAAGTAACTTCTTCCAAAATCTAAAAGTAAATCTAAGATCTTGATCAAATATAATAGATGATGGTATACCATTCAATCTCACAATCTCATTTATATATAACTATATGAGCTTATCAATATGGTAATCCATTCTAATCGGTAAAAAAATTATTATCTTAGTCAAGTGATCAATAATCACCTATACTCCATCATATCTGCTTCTAGTAAAAGGCAATCCCATCACAAAATCCATTGTAACTCTCTCTCATTTCCATTCTGGAATTGCTATAGGTGAAGCAATCTAAAAGAAACTTGATATTTAGCTTTTAACTATTGTCATGTAAGTCATCGAGCTACATACTCAGCCTTATCTCATTTCATCCCTAGCCATAAGTAAAATGGTTTCAGATTAAGATACATCTTCGTGCTCTTAGGGTGTATTGCATAAGGAGAATCATGTGCCTTTAGCAAGACCTATGTTTTGATTTCTTTTACCTTCGATACGTATAGCAAATCATAATGATATAGACATACATTTGTCTTGATCTCAAATTCCTTATCCTTCCCTTCTTTGACTTGACTTATTATCTTCGTGAGGCTACTGTCTTGAGTCTATTCTCCCTTTACTTGTTGGATCAAATTAGGTTTCACTTGTAATTCGGCTAGGATTACACCTCATTAGTATACTGAAACTTGGTATTCATTGCTTTTGAGTTGCTATGAACTTCTGGCTTAAGGCATTTACCACTATATTAGCCTTCCTTAGATGGTAGTCAATCAAATAGTTATAGTCTTTTTACAATTTGGTCCATTACCATTGGCTCAAATTCAACTCTTTTTATATTAAGGGGAATTTTAACCTCTTATGGTCTGTATAGATGTAACACTTTTCACCATACAAATAGTGTCCCCTCACTTTTAAGGCGAAAACAATTGCAGCCAATTCTAGGTCATGTGTCAGATAGTTTTACCCATGTGGTTTTAGCTATCTTGAGGCATATGTTACTACCTTTCCATCTTACTCAGTATGTATCTAAGTCCATTATGTGACACGCTAGTGTATACTACGAAATTCTTTTGACTCAGGCTATGCGAAGATGGGAGCTTCAGTTAATAATGTCTTTAGCTTGTCAAAGCTTGCTTGACATTTATCACCAGACATAAATTTCACATCATTTCATAACAAATGTGTCATAGGAACAACAATAATGGAGAACCCATTAACAAATCTCCTATAATAACCAACTAATCCTAAGAAGCTTTGAATCTCTATTACATTTATAGTAGGTTTCCAATCAAATACAGCTTTAATCTCACTTGGGTCCATTCTAATGCCATCTTTTGATGCAATGTATCCTAGGAAAGACACTTCAATCAACTAGAACTCACATTTACTCAACTTGGCTTACAATTGTTTCTTTCTTAATGTCTGCAAGACTAACCTCAAGCTGCTCATATTCCTCCTTTGTCTTTGAGTACACCAAGATATCATTAATAAAAACCATAACAAATTAATCTAGGTATAGTTTAAAGATTAAATTCATTAAGTCTATAAAAGCTGAAAGAGTATCGGTAAGCCTAAATGGCATTACCAAGAATTCATAGTGTCCATATGTAGTATAAAAAATTGTCTACAAAATATTATAATCCTTTATTCACAACTAATGATACCCTAATCTTAAATCAATCTTTGAAAATACATTAGCCTCTTGCAATTATTCAAAGAGATCATTAATCCTCGATAGTTGGTACTTTTTCTTGATATTAACCTTATTCAATTATCTATAATCAATTCACAATCAAAGTGAGCCATCCTTCTTCTGCATGAATAATATCAGTGCTCCCCATGGGAAGAAACTCGATCTAATAAAGCCCTTTTCAAGAAAATCCTATAGTTATACCTTTAATTCTTTTAATTCTACTAGTGCCATATGGTATAGAGTTATTTAGATAGGTGTTGTACTAGGGTACACTTCAGTCTCAAAGTCTAGCTCACATGTTGGCAGCAACCCTAGTAATTCATCTAGAAACACATCTAGAAAGTTTGGTACCAATGGTATTTGACTAATGTCTAATTTAGCCTTTGCAATGTTAATCACATAAGCCAAATATGCCTCACATCCTTTCTATATTAGGCCACATTGCAATCACTGTTGAAATAACATTAGATAAGGAATGCCATTCACTAACCATTACCACCTCGTTCCTATCAGCTATCTTAAATGTCAATTTTTTTTACTTGCAATCTACCACATCTCTCTATTTAGATAGCTAATATATACCCAAGATAATGTAAAACTCATCAAATATGAGTTCAATGAGATCCGCCAAAAATTCATGTTCTTAAACCATTAAAGCACAATCTCTATATACTCTCTTAACTATCATATGTTGTCAAACTCAATTGCTAACCATGATATCTATGCTTATAGGTTTTAGTTCTAACCGTCTATCTCGTGCTCGTGCAGCAAAAAAAATATGAGTGTGTTAATCCTGGGTCAATCAAACCTAAAGAAGGTAATAAAAATAAAGAGAATGTACCTGCTGTCACGTCTAGTGCTTTAGTTTCCTCTTTACCTCAAATTGCATATAGCTATGTAGGAGCTTGAGCTTCATATCTTTGCTTCTGACTACTACTAGCCTTATCATCTTTATTCTCCTTTTCATTTTTTTGCAGGTGTAAAGGTAGATGACATACTTTTAGACCTATGATGATAACTAGAGATAGGCTTAAGTAACAAGGTAAGCGATTTAAAACCATAGATTGTACGAACTAACTTAGTGTAAGTTTGCCCAGACTTGAAGCCATAAGGTCTAATCAATTAACCAAGACCTAGACTAGAACAATAGGTCCATAGCCCAAGGTCTGCTTGGATAACCCAAAGCCCATATTTGCACAGACTACTATAGACTCAACCCAAAACTAAGGCTAAAACCTATGAAATTCTAGGGTGGACCAAAAGCCTATGTTCGCACAAACTTGGCACCTAAAGTCTATAAAGACTTGCTGAAGCAAAGCATTCAAAAGTGTGAACCTCTTATTTGAACTTTATTTCCTAATCCCACTAGGACTCTGCCTTTTTTGGATGGTAGAGCTACCCACTAAGCCTATAAATACCCTTTTCAAAAGAGTAAAGAGAGAGCTAAGGGGAGTAAAGAAGAAGGCAATCACTAAGCTATTAACCCACTATTCTAAAAGTCTAGGAGAGGACTCTAAAGCAAGATTCACTCCTCTAGACCTTTAGTCCACACCTAAATCATAATTCTTTCTAAATCCCTACGCTTGTGTTGTTGCTTGAAATTTATTTAAAAGGTAAGATCTGAGGCCACCTACTATACTTATTGTAACACCCTCTACCAGATTCTCAAAGAAACATGACGGGTAATGCACTTCCCACTAGGTCACCCATCTTGAAATTGCTCCATACCCACACTCTTTAACATTTATTGATTATTTATTATTTAAAACATCTATTGCTTAGATCCTCAGTCTATCACTAAGATGTTGTTATTTAAGATATATTAAATCCTAGAATCCATTTATCAAGCTATTGTAAATATAACAAAAATTTGGGCATCACAACGGCTACTCGAGTGACGTTCTGAAAATTTTAACCAATTAAAAGCACTTCTAATAACCACTATTAGTTTTCCTATCACCCTCTAGACCCGCATAGTCCTATATCATTATCAACATATAAATCACAAACATTCAATCATCTTAAGCCTTATGCCCACAAACATTAGCATAGACAAAAATTAAACCATTTAGATTCACATGTCTATTTATATACATCACATGTTTAGCTTTATATTGAAGACACTAGTAGCTCCTAAGCTTGTTGAACCCATAACCTATAGTATTTAGATAAGTGTACTAAAACTATTAAAATACAAAAAAAATCTAATACCCTTCAGTGTCTCTATTGCTACACTACATAAAGCTCAAGGTTGGATAGCTACCTATAGTTACCTGTGCACCAAACACTAGTATGCTGAGTATGAAACTCAGTGAATTTGAAATAATAAAAAACATGTCACAATAAGCATATAGATAAGTAGACATGCTATGGATGCATGAATGTATTACATATTATCCATGTAGCAAAATAATATTATTTTATTAATCATATTACAAAATAATATTACATTATTAACTAGTCTAACAATTAAATTATGTAAAGTTAAGCCTTTTTAGAATGTCTTTAGTTTATGTATTTTTATTAACTATGATTATATATAATATTTAATTTATTAAGTAGGCCTAACTAGGTAGACTACACTTTTAGACACTAGACCAAGAGGAAAATCAAACTGTGCAGTGGTCTTACATTTTAGACCTTAGGCTCCGTATGAGCCTTAGTACAATGGCCCATCTTATAAACCTTGACTGCTGCATTGGCTTGGTCTGGTAAATAGATAAATAAAATATCATCATGTCATACTCTTCACCCCATAGTGCAGTAGCTTATCTTGTGGACCTCGATCGCTGTATTGGCCTGGTCTGGTAAACAGACACTAATATTAACAACATAGTGTAGTGGCCCATCTTATGGACCCTGACTACTGCACTAGCTTGGTTTGATAAATAGACATATATAATCATCATGTCATAGTGCAGTGGCCCATTTTATAGACCATGATCATTACACCGGCCTTGTCTGATAAATAGAAAAATATCTAGTAGCTGCTAATCCCTAGTTGACTTGTTAACCCATCCAATGGGTGTCTAGCAAATGGGCTAATCATCTTTTATTTATGTTTATTTTATTACTAATCATCATTTTAGAATATTTATAATCTAATAAAAGATAGTTATTATTTAATTTCTACATTCCAATTTTACCTGTACAGTTACAGGTCAGTTTTATTACCAGACAGTTATAGGTCTAATTTTTACAAGGGTAATTTTAAGTCCTTAGGCATTCATAAGTCCACTTTAGGCTTAGTTCCATATCATAATTTAATCCCTATTATATGTCTATTAGAGGTCACATGATGTGTCATTCTCTTACATATATTTTATAGTACAGTTATGAGTCATTTCTACTTTTCCAGTATATTGTTACTAGTCATTTTCCATTATTTACTAGGCATTTTCCCATGCCAATTGAAGCCACATTGACATGCCATTCTATACTACAATTACTTTCATTCCCTTTAATCTATTAAAGCAACAACAATGGCCTCACCTTGCATTAAAATCAAGTACACAAAGTCCATAATTCATGTTCCACTTTATGGCATTATAGGTCACTTTTACTTATGCGTTAGAAGCCCACTTTTAAGCTATTTCTTACACCAATTTTTAATCCCTTTTTCTTACACTTATTTGTCATATTACATGCCATATTTCAAGGCACTAATTCACATATTTCATGCCCAGTTCCATGCCATATATCACATGCTTATGATATAATGCCAACCATGCACATCACATACCATACTTACGATACATCACCATGGCATACATACCTCTCAACCATAGCTTGTCCACAAGCATACACATGCATTTTTCATAGTTAATCACATGTAAATGTCATATATGATCATTCTAGCATACACACATGGCATATCATGCATGCTTTGCCATAACACACCATACACATGCCTAAACCACACATGCCATTCCATGGCATACCATATACATGCCTCAGCCACACATGTAACACATACATGCATCGTCCCATCAAATTCACCATATACACAAAAATTCCTATGCCAACACATATTATAGCCCATCACATATGCCATATATATCATAATTTCTACCATACAAACATGTCATATCAAGCAACCCCATGCCAAGACCTATTTCACACCTTTTGAGCAAAATAAAATCATAGCTTTCCACCCATTTTTCCATTAATACAACATAAAAACCATCAAAATTATACACAACTAACATCAAATTAAGCTTGTATCCATAGTTCTCATATAATACATGGTCTAATTTACACTTCCATACACCGATGCATGACAAACCACATCCAAAATTAACAAGGCATGCTTTTATTCAATAAAATTCACATATCTATCTCACTTCAGAAGTTTTTCCTACACCAAAGAGGCTTTATTTCCCCTTTTGAACATCATTCTTTCCTAAACATACATACACATCCATCTAATTTAGAAAATATATGAAAAATTCTATAGGCCTCCAATTTAAAAATCTAAAAACATGGGTGGTCTTAGAATGATGGAATCCCTTTAGAAATAAAATAAAAAGTGCAAGAAATCACTTTACACATGGAATTGAATTTTTAGCCACCATTTATGTAGACTTAAACTTCCATAAATTTTCTTGATTTCTTTGATTAGCTATGGTGGTCAAAAGCTTAAGGGAATGTTTTTTACCTAATTACTATGATTTTTTGGTTGAATGTATGGTGATAATGGAGCTTTAATTAAATTAACAATAGTGGATGTCAGGGGAAAGTGGCATCGGCAGCAAAAAGAAAGAGAGGAGGAAGAAATAGTGGAAGCGAGGTGTCAATTTGCCAAGTAATGGAATGTCCACATGGCCTAATATTTTATAGTGGGGCTAGGGTGGTGACATGTTGTAGACACTGGGTTTTTGGCCTCTTATGTTTAGATTGCCTAATGATAAAAAAGGACTAAGTTCTAAGGGATGAGGATGTTAATGTCTAGTCTAAAGATCTTAAAAATTTATGCTAAAAATAAAAAATAAAAGGTTTTTGCCTAGCCTAAAAAATCTCGTGGTGTAACATGAATTATGAGAAAATTTAGGTGTCTATGGTAGGCTAAGGGCTTGAAAACTGACACCATAGGGGGATCAGGGGCCGAAGCCGCCTGTAATACAAAGTACTTGAAAAAGAAGATAAAGATTTAAAAATTTAAGAAAATTGCTTTTTCACACATTTTTGGCTTTCAAGCAAAATGGCATTATTTTGCCTTGAAATGATCATTTCATTACTTGCTGAAATGGTTGTTTTAGCCTCAAAATGGTCATTTTGCCTTAAGAAAATGATGTCATTTTGCCAAAATAAGGACAAAACTGTATGTGCCACCCTATAGGCAAAATGACCATATTGAACCTCAAAATGGTTATTTTGGTCCAAAACGACTGTTTTACACACCAAAATGGTTGTTTTTAGGCCAAAACAACCATTTCACACCCTGAAACGGCCATTTTGGTGCCCTTGAGGATTTGTATATAAAATGGGAAAATCTGTATGAATTTTCTCTCTCTTGGCTTTTTTGGGTCTCGAGAAAAGCTTAAAAAAAGGAAAAAAATTATTCTCTAAACACCATTTTTAATATTTCGAAAGATTTTTGATCTACGAGTTTCATTTTTTCAAGATCTTTTCTTCCTGAATGCAATTAGACAAGATTAGCCATTCGATCTTTCTTTTCCTTCCTTTTCAGTTTTCCTTTTATCCACCTAGCGATTAAGTGCAGTAACTTATTATATTTATAATTTGTGTATTATTATTGTTGTTGTTGTTGTGATATTTTTACAGTGATCTATTTTTTTCTTTTTTCATTTTTTTGTCTGGCCATTTATTTCTAATACTAATATTCTAATCTTGTTGTGATGCAAGTTATTTGATATGTAGCAGTTGATTTAATCTTCTTTCTTATTCTTTTTATCAAACATCGCTAGATTGTATTTTAGGTGATTTTCATGTAGTTTATTTTATTTTATTTTTTTTGGGTTAGATTGTATTTTAGGTGATTGCCATGTAATTTATTTTTTAGTCTGATTATTTCCATGTATATTCCATGTATGTTGTAATATGTAGGAAAATGACTTTTACACGCCATGAAAAATAATTAAGCTATTGTATATCTAATTAATTGGTGTTTTGCTAATAAAATAGGTTTTTATTTTTCCTTAATAAAAGTCACGAATAAGAAAAATCTACTTTCTAAAAATAAGCATGTGAAAACTAAAGTTCTCAAAATAATCTACCATCTAATTTTATGTATGATGTAGATCCGTTTTGTAAAAATAAGTGTGCCAGAACCAAAGTTCTCAAAATAATTAATTTAGTCACTAAACCATTTTATATTTAATTAAATTAGTGATGGTTTTCCATTTATTCGCAACAAAAGTCATCCATTTTCTAAAAATGAGCATGTGAAAACCAAAGTTTCTCAAATAATAAATTGCCTGATTTCATGTATGGGATTATTTAATTTAAAGCATTTTATTTATTTCTATAAATATGTTCTAGTTATTCCATTATGTGAATATGTGATTTATTTTGACGTCTAAAACCCGGTTGAAGAAAATGGATAATATTATAAATTCAAATTGAAATTCCATATTAACAT
>CANXYI010527221.1:0-10183 GCA_948208565.1 Hura crepitans | reverse complement strand
CATGCAACATGTTATGTTCAACATATAAGAAGTAATCCTAACAACTCTAAGTCAATTCATTTAATTAATCCAGTTTACTTATATGTTATTTTAGATTGCTTATCAGTTACTTCATATCCATTCATTACTTTACCGGCCCATACCAAACAGACTATGCTTTAAGACACCGGATATTGGGATGTATCCTATGCAGTGGCTCACTGTTAGGGCCTAGGTAGCTGCACCTACCTTCCCTAATACTCAGGAACCTATAGCAGATAGCAGGGACCAATCCGTAGACCACTCCCAGTATCTACGAATCAATCAACATCATATCAATAAGCACCAATGGTGGATACTTAGGGACTCATCTGTAGACTACTCCCAATATCCATAACAATAACCTATAGTGCAGGGACTCATCACAGAACCTCGACGGCTGCACCCGCCACAATTAATACTTAGTAGTGGGCCCTAGAAGGACTAACTACCTAGCAATTGCTCTATCCCCTAGTTGACTGGTCAACCTATCCAGTGGGTATCTAACTGATGGGCCATTAACCATTTTAGACTGTTATTATTAATATTCCACTATTACATTACATTTTATGATAATTTTGTACTAGTCATAGTAACTTTGCCCACAATCGCAAAGTTACTATTCATTTGGTCAGTTTTCGCAATTGACATTATTTATTTGTTCATTTTTGCCTTTTATGCTTTCCATTACTTAGGTTATCCAAGTCCCATTTCCTTAATTCTTTACATCATTATTCTTATGTCCAATCCCTAATATAAGGTATGTTGTTTCACCATGTTTTTAGTCACATTTTCCCATCCAATTAAATTACATTTCCATGCCATGCAAAGTGCCATTTTTAGGCTTTTTTCCTTATGTTTTCCACACCTTATGTACATATCATTTGCACACATAATGCACCAAATACCTCAACACACATGCCATGCACAACATAACATAACATTCGGCCATAACACAAGCACACACCTACACATGGAATTCTTTCCAATTTAATCTACCAATCCTATTATTTTAGTACCAATTACATGATTATAATGCCAATTTACCTAATTAACATGCATACACCCAAAATGTCACATTTCCATACAAGTTCACATACATGAAACTCAATATACATACATGGCACAATGAGTTTGAGATATTCCACATACCTAGGGTGTGTCTACACCCCTTTCTCCACCACTTTGAGCTTGGTTGCCTTGGTTCCTCTCACTTGAATTTTCAAGTCCTAAACATAAACATTTCTAACTTAGAAAAATTCTCAAAAATTATCTATAAATCTAATTGAAATTATACAACTATAGGGATTCTTAAAATTGCCTAAGCTACTTATATCAAAAATAAAAAATGGAATTGAATGAGATTTACTCACTTTTGACACTATTCATCCAAGTGGTGAATTTTCTAAAATTAAACTCCTTCCTTGAAATTAATGGTGGAATTGAAGAGTATGGATGATGGAGGTTTTAATTATATATATTTTTCATGAAATTTGGTGGAGGATAAGAGAGAGAAAAGATAAAAAATGGTGGCTTTTCCTTATTAGTGGTGTCGAATTTGGTGTGTTGGTGAGGAAGAAGATGATTTGGTCAAATGTGTGGTCTTTTATCCTTGATGGGTTGATAGGTTGGATTGGGCCAAATGGCCCCCAAATAATTTATGTGCATTTTATGTCACTTTTTGATTCAAAAATTCATAACATATTCTTTGTATCTCTAAAAATTTCCATTTCAGTTTTAAAAATCCTCGATTAGTGGGACTAGGATCCATGCAAAATTTGAAGCCAAAATTCAACTGTTGACTTTTTGGTACTATTCACGGCTATAATAAAATATTCAAAAAATTATAGTCATTAATTAGTTTATTTAGTTTTACATATACACTCATAGGATTAATTAATCATTTAATTGCTCATTGTGTCACTTTTTATCTTTTTCCAAGTTATTAGCCCATAGCTGATAGACACATGTCCAAGTACTGGATATCAGGATAATGATGTGCAGTGGCCCACATTTTGGACCTCATGGCTGCTGCACTAACATATCATATAAGTATAGTATGCAGTGGTCCTGTTAAACCTCCTAGTGGCCGTACCCATTTTAGCATATGTGTTGTGGTTTCGTTGGACCTCCCAGCGGCTGCACCTATATTATAATCAATATCATTAGTATAATCAATATATATGTGTGCAGTGGTCCTCTTAAACCTCCTGGCAGCTGCACCTGCTTTAGAATACGTACAATAGTTCTGTTAGTCCTCCCGACAGCTGCACCTATGTTATATAATCAAGCGTAATCAAATATCAATATCATCATATCAATGACACTGAAGTGTCCTAGCAGCTGCCATATCCCCTAGTTGATCGGTCAACCTATCCAATAAGTTATCTAACATATATGAGCTATTCATATTTTCATTTTTATCATATATGATTTACGTGCCTCACGTACATTTTCCCAGTATCATTTCCAGTCCCAATTTCAGAGTTTATTTTTATATGCACATTTATTGTCATAATACTTTGTCATATCAAATAGTCACTTTATGCCATTCGTTCATCAAGCCATTCTAAACTTTCCCATCACACATTCTCTTCCATAGCATATTACCATTTGTCATGCCATTTCTTTCATCAACATGTTATCAGCAAAACCAATATACATTACCTTGTGCATTATATTGGCACACATATGATTGCACATATTACACCCATATACATTATGTATTACATATTCATTCATTACGCAACATTTATATATCTCATGCCACATTCTCGATAGTACACATATACAATAATGCACATGTTTCATGCACCATATATCAATTCATTTAAGCTTATTATACCTTATTTATGTCTATTACACAACAAATCTATAAATTTCGACTATGTCTCTAAATTTCCATACAATATGTATGCTTCTCCATCTTCTTTATTTAACCCATTTTCACTCTATTGTTCATTCATTTTAGTCCATTAACATACAATAAACCCTAATATACCCTTAAAGTCAATTTCTGGTTATTCTAACCCCTAAAATCAATTAAACCCTAAATGACACCTATTATGAAATTTATGCAATTCACACACCCATGCACATATTTTATCGAATACACTTACAAAGAAGTTATTTGATGTCTTGAATATGATTCTGTAGCTCTTTTTTGCCCTTGCTCTTGCTATCCTCTAAATTCTCTAAATTTCATAATAGACAATTAATTAGAAAAATTAATAGAAAAATCTAATCAGCTCTAAATTCAAAAATAAAATTAGAATCATAATCTAGAGCACCTCTAGTTACCTAGAAAAATGCTAAGGTTTCATTTTAGGGTTCAAAACCCTACAACTTCATTCCTTTCTTTTTGACACCAAACACCCTTTTTTATGCAAAATTGACCTTAAATTAAACTTCTAAGCAAGATATAGATGAGTTTTGATGTAAAAAGTGTGAAATTTGGTGGTGATTTGGGGGAGAAATAAAGAAGAAAGGGAGTAGGAAAGAGAATGGTGTATGGTGTCGACTTTTGGTGGTTTTGGGGAGGAAGAATACCACTTTTGATCCTATGCACATGCACACACTTTACACTATTTATATTAAGAGCACGAATGCCTATGACTTAGCCATGTGGCGATTCAACGATTTGCATTAATCCTATTTACATTTTAAGCTTTAAAAATGTGATTTTAATGTTAGAGGCTTCCAAAAATACTCTTTTTAGTGTCAAAAATTATAGGAATTCTCAATTTAAGGAACCCCAAAATCTTGAGTCTAAATTTTAAAGGAAACTAGGTAAACTATTCAATCGCGTTTTTAAGAAATTTCAATTAAATACCAATTGATGTCAAAAAATTCCAATTCCACCACTATTGAACTATTTGAAATTTTTGACCTTCAGATCATACTATTTTTAGATCAATTTGGGCACATCCCAACTATTTTACAACCCGATGTAAACTTAAATCACTATTCACTAAATATCAACGTGAAAAATTTTATTGGTTCAGTGGCTAGTGCAAATAATTTCATTTCCATCATTATTTTGCCCATCATAGTTCTATAACTAGCACTCCCTCTTGGCCACCTCAGTATGACCCTGTTATTAAAAAAAAATGCTATTCATGCCCTGAAAAGTACTATTAATGAAACCAAAATTTTCAGGTGCTATAACACTCATAGGTCTTAATAAAAGACTTTGGTGATATACATTTTAACTAATGTGAATAGGATAGCTTGTGATGGGAGTCAAAAGTCGCCACTCAGTGTAGACTGAGAATTAATGAGATTTGTACAATTGTTTTAATCAAAGATAGGGACAAAGTCATTTATCATTAAAAAATTAGGTTCATGGTGGTAATTATCATATGCCCAACAATCAATAAGTTGTCACCATATTACTCAGTAAAACCATGATTTTCAAATACAATTGAATATTTGTAATTGCAATAAAATTATGTAAAAAAGTCATAATAATTCATGATGTGGAATTTTCATCAATGTAATATACATAATTCTTTATGTAATTGCACTATCATTTATATGGAACACAAACATGATAACAACTCAAAAATATGAATTTAATAGCTATTATTATATGGGAAATCATGTTCATGATATTAGTTTTCGAATAACCAAGATATGCAATTATTTTTTTATTGGAAAACAAAATTTTAAATGCAAGCTATCATGTTAAACTAATGAGAATATCATTTTTTATGATGAATCATGCATATTTTGACCCTCATAACTTATCAATGATGATATTTCAAACAAATGAACGATTATGTGATAGAAGGATATCGAATTCATGAGAAAACTCCTCTAAGAACTTTCTTGAATAGAGCTAACACTCTGACAATAGCTCTAAACTCTCTAACTCTACAATATTTTGAATTAATGATTTTAGGATATTAACTCTCTCAAGAACTATTGGAAACTCTTTCTTTTTAATATTATATCTCTTTAAAATTGTATCCTTGATTATAAAGAGGAAAAGGCTATTTATAAGCTTTATTTAGGGTGTATAGTTCCTTTTCCAACACTAAATAGGGTGTTTATGTCACTCATGTAAGGCTTAGGTGCTAGTGTATCTTGAAACTTAACAATTAAGGGTTAATTATATTAATTGATAAAGGATCTTAATTTGTGAATTAGAAATTTTAAGAACTCGAAAGGAATAATTAGAGGGAAACTAAATATAAAAAAAAGAGAAGAATAGAAGAGCATTAATTAAAATTAAAAGAATTTAGAGGGATGAGAAAGAGATTTGCCACAGAAATCGAATTAAAGTGTCTATTAATTATCGCGTTGGTAGCCATGATTTTGAAGGGACTAAAGCTAGTGTGAATAAAGGAGAAATTAATAATTCAAGTAGAGGTTTGATAAGGGGTAGCAAGAAATCCCAGGGAATTGATAATTCAAATGTTAAGTAGGCAGCTGAACTTTGGCGAAAAGGCAACCCGAACTGTAGCAATTAGTGGAATGAGTTGTTGCTGCCCCATTGAACATTGAAAAATGCAGGTGAGACAACTTTGTTTTCCCTTCTTTGAGATTTTAGTTATTTAAAGAGGGATTTTGGTAGTTTCTGGTAACAGGTGGAATGACAGCAACGACTCCATTCCAATGATAGTGATAGCGCCTGTAGAAGAGTTGTGTCTTGCTTCTTTTAGCTTACTTGCTACTATAATAACTATAGGATGAATGAGATGGTTGTTGGATGCTTATGCCTGAGGTAAGAAGGATGGGAGGAAGGGAAATTTTGAGAGAGAAAGTTAGTATTAGGGAGGTAAATGATACACTGCTACAAAATGATAGCAATTCTACAGTAGCTGAGTGACAGGTTGAGGCGAGGGAAGGTTGGAGCAGTGGTTAAGGGGTAAAGTGTAATGACAGAGGGCAAAAGTTAGGGCTGTGCCACAAGATAGCACTACTGCAGCACCTAAGTTGCAGTAGCCATTGCTAGCAGTAGGCACTACGATGCTGCTAGCTACTGTAACTATAACAATAATAAGAAGAAGAGAACTGTTGGTCTTTGGTATAGGTAAGCAGTTCCTTTTTGTTGATATCTTACTTGAATTGGCACTAAATTGATCATACATTAAAAAAGGGCCTAATATGAATAAATGTAAATTGAAAACTTAAGTTTGTATTAGTCTGAGTTTTGTTCTAGCTATCAAAAGGGAAGAGTAAGTGTAGTTTAGACCATGTTTTGAGTTAGTTATAGAGGACTTGTAGTATTTCATGTAAGATTTTATAGAGTAACTGTGTGGTTGAGTTGTTGTTATATATGTAACTAGTGTGCCTGGCAGTGATCGAATTATTTTTTGAAAATAATAATAATGGCACTATTTATCACTATTATGAAAGTGGTTACTAATTTTTGGTTACTAATTTTAGTATTTGATAGCTTTATGAAAAATATTGAGGTAATGTAAAGGATGAATTTAAACATGTTTCATAGGACCTATGAATATGAGCAAGTGATAAGAAATGTAATTATAGGAAATTGGAAGAATGTTTTGTTTTTGATGTGTTAAGTCTAGAAACTAGAGATTCTATAGTTGTGGGCGTGTGTAGTGTTATAACCATTGGGGGTACTAGTGGTCGATAATATAATGTGGTTATTATTGTATGATTGCTGTGACATGAAGCGTAACTCAGATTCTTGAATATATGTAGGTAAAGTTTATATGTATACAGGGGATCAAGATAGAAAATATGGGAGTTATTAAGAAATGGATCATGTGATGAAGAGGAGGATGTTTAAGACGATAGAAAGAAATGGAATCTTCCTAGAGTCGAGACATAGGCTTTGAAAACGTGGTGAGAGGCAAAGGTAAAGGAGAATAAGGATTGAGGTAAGTTCTTTAGTAGTCTCTCTCTCTTTTAAAACTAAACATTTAATTAGTGGCTATGTTTTATCTTAGTCTCAAGATATATTTTCAATTTTAAAGGAAGTCTTAGTGTGTGTGTGTGTGTATGGGTTGATGCCCCTAAATATAAACCTAACAATATGAGAAAGGATGCTAGAACTTAATAGCTTGCAATTGGAGTCCATCTTATAAATTGTATAACTTTATTTAAAGAGTGATTGATATTGCTAGGTATTAGGTAGATTATACCTGTAGAAATCTAGGGGAGGTTAACTCAGTAGGTATGCTTGCCAAGAAGTTTAATTAATCTATTTATAAATGCTCATTTCAGTTAAGGATACCTTTTTATGTTCAATAGAGAGGTAAGAATTCCTAGTTTCTAATTCATCTGTTATATTCTTATTGACTTGTCTATATCATTACGTGTGAGGATTCTTTTGCATAATCTAATTTAGAATTCTATGTGTTACACACACATGTATAAATAGGTAAGAGAAAACATAGGGAAAGTACACCCATGCATAAATTAGATAGTAGTGCATAAACACCTAATACAAAGGGCTAAGACATATTGCATGAGTATGATAACTTATTGCATAATTGTAGAATCTAAAATATGCATATGAAACTGAATGTGTAAAGAACAGTACATTTATACATGTAGCTAAAATAACTAAGAATAAAACATAACATTAACTATAGAAGAGCCTGCTATAAACCTTTACAGAATCTAGGATAGGATATCTTTGGTATGCCAAAGTGAGGTATTTATATAGATCTACAATTGATTTGAGCTCGACACAAGTGCCATATGAGCTATTATGTGCTTAATGATGGTCGAGGCCATAGATTTATTCCAGTTTACAGTACAGAACATGGCAAAGGATTGGGCTAGCCCACACCTGTCATCAATTTTCAGCTTTACAGTTTACAAACTCATTTATCCTTTCTAAGGATCATTCTAGAAGAGCGTTTCCAGGAGCTCTGCAAGCTATAGATACAACACCAGTAAAAGGCATTGACATTAGATAAAATGCAAAGAGATTAGAAATCACAATGTAGTATAAAATTTGCACATTGTATGAAAAGTATATTTGCTTGCATGTGGTTCATCTAGTGAAGACTTACAGTTGATGAGTAACAACAACTAGAGTTTAATATGTTGCTAGTATATGAAACAGATAGGATATAGCTAGTCATGCACATTATCAAGCATAAACATAAATTAATATGCAAGTAACCAGTAGAATATAGCAGGATACGTAAATGTTTGATTGGCATTGCCATGCATCCATGAATTTGATGTGATAACACATTAAGAGACTAATTGGAATAAATTATATGCCTCAGATTTATGAACAAGAAGTATCTACTTACTTAAGTGTATTTACAGTTTTAGTTTACTTGAGTATTCATATGAATTATAGCTTGGCATTATGAACGTGATACTAGGAGAACTAACTAAATTACTTACTTTGTATGTAGGTTATGAGAGGATGCTGAGGAGGACATCAAACTTAAGCGGTCTTGCCAAAATCCCAACATGCCTTGTTATAATGACTGTTGAATCACATAGCTAGGAATGCATGATGTTCAACATGTATATACAAATATGGCATTGGAATTTATTATGATAATTTGTAATAATGTACATATGGCATAAAACTAGTGAGATGGTTAATCCTCAGTAAGTGGGGGAAGGTATATAAATGAATGCATAGGCTTTCAATGGTTGACATGGGTGTATCCCTAGATAGGTGTATGACATATAATTATAGGAGATCAAGTTGAGCTAGTTTCATGCTTACTTGTTATAGGATGCCAAGTGTGGCTTAAGAGGAACCTTTAAACAACTTTTCCTTTTTGGAAGAGAGTTTATTTGTGTCCTTAAATTGTCATTAAGGATGTTAAGCTTGTGTAATGCCTATATGTTGTGTATTGTTATTAGAGTTTGGTAATTGTTGCAAGATGTAGGAATGTTTTCCACAAGTTAAATTTTGGTAGGCCTTCGAAATCTATTATGCTGATGGAATTTTGTCTCACGGTGTAATACTGTAGAGTAACATCTCCCCATTCTAGTTCTAAGGGGAATTTGGGTGAGGTGGGTGTTACAGTTTAGGCGATTAGAAGCTTGATGATATGATTCCAGTAGGAAAGTATAATTCTATAGGTTTAAAAGTAGAGTTAGAGTTGAATTTGAACTTTCTAATGGATTTTGGAAAAACCACTACACGGGACACAAAACAACTGTAGAGTGGGTCGAAACCACCATGTGGATGGTTGGGAACCATTGCGTAGTGGTTTCTTGCATCTAGGAAATGATTGTGTTATGTTGAGCTAAATGTAGGCCCTTAACTCAAATTTTTAGTTTTCTCCCTCGTATGACCCTTGTAAAGATCATTTTCTATATCCTATGCATGTTCCTCGGCTATTCCAAACTTGCTTTCAACTTTTTCTCACTCTAGTGGTAAAATGACTATTCTACACCTGAAGAAAATTCTCACTTTTTCAGTGTTCTTTTATAACAAAAAGTCGATTTACTTGAATTATTTATCTGATTATCATTTATTAACATATTAAAAATTAGGAGACTAAAAAATCAATATTACAACTAATTAATATTATTATATTGGTCAACTTGACTTTTTTGTCATATATTTTGCGGTAGGTCTTTCAATTCTTTTAGGACAACGCATTTTTCTTCTTAAAAGGAAGTAATTTCATGGCGATGAACAAAAGATAAAGTAATATGATAATGGATTTGATATAGAATTTGATAAGTGAATTTCAACTACTAATATATAATTGGTATTTTAGAGGTCAAATTTTGCTTTTCTATGCCCACATTTTACGGTTGCTGTTTTTACCTTTTTTGGAGGACTGGGAAACTTCCTTCTTATCAATGAAAATTTCACTCTATGTCTGGAACAAAAATCAAAGGGCAAAAATTTAAATTTGCTCCTCAATTTTGAGAGATGGATAAAGTTTTATCCTTCAATTAAAGTTTTTATCACATTTATCATTCATTCCAATTAATTTGTCAAAATTTGCCATATACAACAGACGAAAATTTTCAACAACCAATAAAAAAATCACTACGTTATGCCCACATGTAATTAAAAAATATAAAAATAATTTTATTATCGTAATTAATTTTATTATCTATTTTCGAACTCGAATTTAAATGTATGGACACTAACTACTCGTACTCATTTATAAAATTAACTATTAAATTAATTTAAAAATAACTATGCCTATATTATATGTAAAATTGAATTTTTTATTATATTTTATTA
>CANXYI010527185.1:0-14206 GCA_948208565.1 Hura crepitans | reverse complement strand
AACTACTGTCATTATATGGAGCTATCTCTGACAAATATAGTAGCACAGACTAAACAAAGAATGCGACATCAATACCCACTGAAATCCGGCCGACAATAAACATCGAGATAGCCTGGCCATATTAATAGCTGCTCCTGCCAGAAACATAGAAATTTTCCGACCAAGACTCCTAATTTCCAAGAAGCAAACAAAGTAGAATATGGAGCAACGTAAGCAACGTAGATGTATGATCATTCAAAGTGCATCACTGATTAGTTGATGTGAGTAACGCTTCTCTTTGAATAAACTGAGGGAAATAAAATTGGTGTAGATAAGAAGGCATAGAAGTAACAATCTGCTACTAAACATCTGACAAAAAAGAAAAAAAAAAGAAAAGAAAAGAAAAACGGAAAACGGCTGCCACTAAGCAAGTATATATCACATGCCATGCGAAGTTACCAACGTAGGTCCATTGTTTGGCTTACCAATGTCACTGCTAAAGCCAATTTCGGGGACAAACTATTCCTAATTCAATTTGGAATAAATTCATTCTTTATGCTGAATTTGGTATGGAGGGTTCAGATTTTTCACATTCCTAGTTTTTGTAATGAAATTTATCCTTGTGTATAACAACTAGGAAAGAGTTTACCCTAAATCCAAGGAAGGGAAGGAGAGAGAAATGAACTTTCTGAGTTGCGATGGGCTGAAATCTAGTGGAGCAATGCAAGCCCAAAGTTGGGCATAATCTATAAATCTGTGTTTGATTTTGTTTGTCTCTGTGTCTCTCTCCTAATGCCAGTAAAGGCCTAACGGGTGCCTTTCACTTTGGGATGTTTAGGGGCCGAAGTAAAGCCCATGAAACACCTTCTAACAATGATTGTTTTGTTTGTTTCTTTAATGATTTTGAGAAACTTCTAAGTTCTAATACTGTCATTGACTCCTATTCTTTTCTTAGCCTTTGGGCTACCGGTAACTTGATCTCAAGATAAAAAACATCAGATAACACAATCCTCACAAAGTCACAATTGAAACAATCATGGACACACATAGGGACTTCTCATTAATTGATCCATTATCATGATTGAACCGGTCAGCTAATTTCGCGGTCCAGATTTCTGTGGAAGAGTTAGTGTATTGGGTTGTGGAGAAACCAAGAGACATGAGACAAATAAAAGACTCAAAACTCTGAAGTGTGGGTCTTTTCGTCGAATAGCACTTTCTTCTCCCCCATCTCCTCCCTTCTAAGTTCTAAGCCATCCCCAACAAACCGTAAAACATTTTGCTTTTTCCACCTGCTCTCGGTCTCCTTTTCATTAAATCACTAAAAAACATCAAAATATAATCCAAACCCATCTTGTTCTAAGATCCTACGCTTGATTTATCTACTCACTTTAATTAAAGGTACAATCTTTTTTTCAATCAGATCTTAGGAATCTTATTTTGTTAATATTACCAATTGGTTCTAATAATTGTTTTTATCCTCGTTAGATTTCGATTCACGAATTAGCACCTTCTCTTTCAATCTTTATCCATATGGCCACTGGCAATCCTTTATATACAAGCCCAAAGCTTTGCCAGCATCTCGCTGATTACAAGCTCAGATATGGCTTGAGTGGCTATAGATCTCTGCAAAATTGCCTTAAAACCACTCCGAATGGAAGAACCAGCATTTATAAGTGTGAAACTAAGATACCCAGATGCTGTTTTTGTTATGGGTTTCAAGGTAGATTCTTTATTTGCTTGATTTGCTCTTCAATCTCGTGTTCAAGCCACACCCTTTTGCATTCACGGACAGTGAGTGGTCATGATATTGCAGTTGACGTTGAAAGATCAGAGCTTTATTGCTTTTTGTGCAGTGATCAGATCTATGATCCTGATTTCGACAAGGTTGTCGTGTCCAAGAACTTGTTGGACATGCCAAATAGTAAGCATCCTTTCGAAGATGGAGTAACTATATCAAGCAAGAGGAGAAAATTGAATTCATTAATGGATTTGGATTCAAAGAAGTCTAGACAGCTGGTTTTGATGAGGGATCGACGAGCAAAATCGTGTTATCCGTTGGGATTGAGAGGATTGAACAATTTGGGAAGCACTTGCTTCATGAATTCTGTGTTGCAAGCATTGCTTCATGCACCCCCTTTAAGCAATTACTTTTTGAGTGATCGACATGATCGTGAAACTTGTCGAAAAACATCATCAGATCGGTTATGTTTGGCTTGCAATATTGATGTTATTTTCTCTGCTCTGTATTCTGGGGATCGGACACCATACAGCCCCGCCCAGTTTCTTTACAGGTCTGATATTGATATGCATCCTTTAGTTTAAGTGTAGTTGGTAATGATTTTTTTGGTTGAGTCGTGTCAAAAGATTTGTCTGCTTTAGGCACAGTTTAGATCATATTGTTTGTCTTATCCGAAAGCATGGAGCTTGGTACTTTAAGGATTTTCAAATGGAAAGTTTACATCTTTTTGTGGGAATATGATGCAATTGGTGATCAGATTCATGAATGTATTGACAAGTCCTCTGCAACAGTGGACTTTGTTGGCATTGCTATATTAGTTTCAGTCTGGGGCTAGATCCCTTGATAGTACTTCCATTTATTCTCACCAGATGTTTAGAAATGAACTTATACTTTAGTAATGAAATTTATTTCTATATGAAGTTGGTGGCAGCATTCAGCAAATCTAGCTAGTTACGAGCAGCAGGATGCTCACGAATTCTTCATCTCGATGTTAGATGGGATCCACGAAAAAGAAAGAAATGGAAAAACCCCAAATAAAGGTAAGCCTGTAGGTTTTCTTTCTAATTTTGATCATGATTTTGTATCTAACTGGAGTTCTAGAAAACCTTTTATTTCCTGTTTGGTACATTAGTTTCCTTGCACTCAGCCGTATGGACCATGAATTATTGATATGATGCATCGGATTGAATTTGTGATCTTAAGAATAAGTAACTATTTACAAGAGTTGTTGGAGTTTGAGTTTCAGGGTATAGGAACAAGCTTATTGAATGTATAAAGGGAGAGATTTCACTCATAGTTTTGCTCCCAGTATTCCTGATAACTTATAATTTCTAAAGAAAATTTCAAATCTAATGGGGGATTATTCATGAAGCGGTGAACTTTTACATATCTGCTGTTAATTTGAAAATGTGGATAATACTGCATTGAAAATATTTCTTACTGTTTACTGAATCTATCGAACTTGTGTTATTGATCTTCTGTTATGCAGATAATGCAGATTGTCAGTGTATTGCTCATAGGGTTTTCTCAGGGATGTTGAGATCGGATGTCACTTGCATGACCTGTGGATGTACTTCCACAACTTATGACCCTTTCCTAGACATTTCACTTGACATGGATACAAGATATTTGTCATCTACAAATGTTGCTAACAAGTCTGCTAGACCAAATGAGAACACGGGCCAGTGTACTCTTTCAGCTTCCTTGGATTTGTTTACCAGGCCAGAGAAATTGGGGTCAGACCAGAAACTTTACTGTCAAAATTGTCAAGAAAAAAGAGACTCTTTCAAGCAAATGTCTGTTAGAAAGCTACCATTGGTGTTGTCTTTGCATATTAAACGTTTTGAGCACTCCCCAGTCAGAAAAATGTCGAGAAAAATTGATTACCATTTGCGGTTCCCATTCTCTTTAGACATGACCTCATATTTGTCATCCTCAATAGTCCGAAACAGATTCGGTAATAGGATTTTTGCCTTCGAGAGTGATGAAGCAGATACCTCTGCAGAATTTGAGATTTTTGCTGTTATCACTCATTCGGGGATGCTAGAATCAGGACACTATGTGACTTATCTTCGCTTAAGAAACCAGTGGTACAAATGTGATGATGCATGGATTACTGAGGTTGATGAAGCAGTAGTGAGAGCTTCACAGTGCTATATGGTATTCTATGTGCAGAAAGTGCTTTATCACAAAGCGAACGACGATTTTAGCTGCACACCAATGTCCCCGAGACGGGATGCATTCGTTCCTATTGCCGGTTGTTGCTAAAGACACTCTGCTGCTTCTACTGTGACATGGGGGGTCTGTAATTGACTGAGATATGAATCGTGGCCCTCAAAGAAGAAATCAAATATCTACAATTGAAGTTATGGATTCAAGAAGAGGATCTGTTCGGAAATTGGATAAGGTTCCAATTGCAGTTTACCTTAAAATGATAACTTGATCATTATGGGTATATGAGAATCAGCATTGAGATGTTGCCAAGGAGATGCAAATGTCTTTGATGAATGATGAATCTGAAACTCTTGCACTGGCTTTGCATGATATTTGGCTGGGAATTCTTGACTGCAGGGCGGTCATGCACTTAATAATAATTTATTCTTTTAGCAGCTGCTTGAGAATGGACGCCAATTAGCTGCACAATTTCCTTATTTTCTATTTTCTTTAGTGCGTAATCCTTGAATATGTCAACAGCTAAATGTGTTATAAGGACATGTTCAAGATAAGAGGAGGGATTTGATGTGAAGAGAGCACTACCTAATATAACTACCAACTCTAAGCAAGTTGGTTATCTAACCATTTTTCAACTATAAGAGGGCAGCAGGTTGTTGCTGTCTTTTCTTTAGTGAGAAACTTCCACCTGCTTTCATTTTGAACAAAAGTTGTTGGTTGGAAACATTTTATGATCAATTAAATCAAGTTTCAATGTTTTTTCTTATATTCCACGTGATTATATATACCCATGTTGTCTAATTATTTTTGTTTGATGAAGAACGTTATAACCATTTTTTTTAATGATTTTAACGTCCCATGCAAATGAGAATCTTATGATTATTATGGTGCATATAATTCTCCATTAACCGAACGTGCAAACTAAGCCAAGGCGCCCTTTTTTTAAAGTAATATTATAGTCTTTTGGAAGAAAAGCATGTGATTTAAGGGTCCAACGTTTTAACAGCTGTCTCATAGGTCTTATTTTTTGTTTTTTGGGAAAATAATGACTGCAAACCTAACCACACATAAACAGAGAAAAAAAAAATTCTTTGCATGAAAAAATTGCAATATCCAACTTTAGATTTTCAGAAGAACATTATTTTCAACGAGTATAATTACAAGACATTGATCTCACGTACAAATTAAATCCAGTTCATTGCTTTTGTTCCTATTTTTCTAATAAAAGATGCGATGCTGTTTAAAAGATTCCAAATTATTTTTATATTTTGCGAGTTTTTTTAAATAACTGTTACTAATTTACAGTTACTTTATTTCAATTAGTCTTGAAAATTATCATTTTTTCACCAATCTCCTATTTAAATGGTTTTTTTTCAGGAATATATTTTGATTAGTGAGTATCAAAAACAAATAAAGAAAAATTGATGAAAATAAAAAACAAATAAATAAAAATTGATGAAAATCAATAAATTACTGACAAATTTATCTTTCCACTCCTCAATACATTGGTATTTTTGAAAAAAAAATGATTGGTATTATAAAAAAGAAAAGGAAAGGAAAAATGGAAAATTGCAAGACAGGCTGTCTGTCACGCGTGGAAATTTCATGCCTTAAACTTAGCTCTTGTCCCGTCACGTTAAATGTAACATCTCGTTCAGACACATGCTGCCGCCACGAAGAAGTGGTAAGTGGTAACTACATCCGCTGTAACTGTCCCCACTTGCATGGACCCAATTGTATCCAGCCACGTACCCCCAAAATTATAATTTCTATTTTATTCTCTACCTATAGCCTAAAAGTCAAATATCGTATGCCCTCTCTCTCTCTCTCTCTCTCTCTCAGTACTGAAAGATCTGCCAAATTTTCCTTCTAACCTTCGCATCTTAGATAAGTTTTCTCGTATCGGAGTGGAGCCCCCCTTTCCACCTAAATGTTAAAACTTTGTAAACCCTATCAAATCTACAGCCTGTGAATAAAACATTGTCCTGGTTTTTTTTGATAATAAGGCTTTTCTCGGTCGGCTTTGTCAAATCGGGTGGTATTTTAGGACAAGGCTCCTTCTCCTTCTCCTTCTCCCTCATTGGAAATAATTCCTGATCTACATTAGGAAAATCAGGTTTCTAGTGCGAAATTAAGATTTAGAACAGTGTCAAAGTGATTGTCTTCTGCTCTAATATTCGTTGGACCGTTGGTTTCTCTCTCAATATAGCCAATATTTTTGTTGGAATCTAAAGAGGCTCAGATCAGACAATACTGGCTTTTGAAGTGGGTAAATGTCTGTTTTCCATTTAAGCAAATTGAGGGATTTTAGACTCTTTCAAAACGGTTGTTGAGGGAAAGGCTGATTTTTACATTCAACTATGTTGTCTTGTTTCATCCAAGTTTGGAAATTTCTTCCTCTTTTGATGATTTCAGTCGATCGCAAGGCGCATGATTGAGGAAAGATTGAGCTTTGTGACCGGGGTTGTTGTTATTTCCTGTTAATTCGTCTTGGATTGTGAGATATGGTGGAGGACGAGAATCTGGAAGCGTCTGGTGGAGATTCTGTGGTGGACCATGAACATAAAGGAGGAAAATTCTGTGGATTTTTTTGTGTCCCGATTTATTGGTTCAAAATGCTTGCCAATGAGACGCATTGGAGTTTAGTGTTTGGAGTGTTGGCCGTTTATGGAGTAAGCCAAGGACTTGGTGGAGCTTTCGGTCGTGTTGGCACTGAGTATTACATGAAAGACGTTCAAAAGTTGCAGCCTTCTGGATCACAATTTTATCAAGGAATCATTTCTATTCCATGGCTTGTCAAGCCTCTTTGGGGCCTCCTCACGGATGTTGTTCCTCTCTTGGGGTATCGAAGGAGGCCTTACTTCATCTTGGCCGGTAAATATGCACTCTTTCCTCGATTTTAGCATGATATGATTCCATTTCGCGATATTGCTTATGTGCTTCCTTTGTTTTAGCCAATAAATTAGAACTTGTCATCATCTGGATCTGTTTAGTTTATATAGACGCTGAAAAGAAGAAAATATCATTCATAAAGTCATGCCACGTCTGGCAAACTAGAAACTTAAGTTGTTTTCCGCTGGACCAAGTACTGCAGATGTCAATATTGAAAAGATCAAACATTTTAATTTGTATGAGAAGCTTTCCTGTGTAACGGGAGTAAGCTGCTTGATTTCATCATGTTCATTGCGGAACTTCTGTTTCAACAAGATGAAAGAAGCACACATTTGGAGCATTGTTTTGCCCGTAGGAATTTAAACGGTTTTGACTACGAAGAACAAAGCAATGCTTTCTACACATCTTTGAGGAGAAAAACCATGTAGTGCCTTCTCTTTCCCTTCCCTCTTAAGCTTTATTTTAGTATAAAGCAGGAACATACTTGGTTTCAGACAGTCTGTCCATCTAAATTTCCATGCTCTAATGTAGAAATAACATGACTGCTAATTTTCTCTGCGTAATGCGAGACAGTCTTTTTGCCGTTGTCAATTTCAGGATTACTTGGTGTGTTGTCCATGCTTTTTATATCATTGCTCGAGAAGATGCATCTTCTATTTGCAATCTTGCTGTTAACTGCTGGAAGTGCTAGTGTAGCAATAGCAGATGTTACCATAGATGCCTGTGTGGCACAGAATAGTAATACCCATCCTTTGCTTGCACCTGACTTGCAAAGCTTGTGCACTTCAAGTTCTTCGATTGGAGCCCTTGTGGGGTTCTCTATCAGTGGAATTTTTGTCCACTTGCTTGGCCCTAAGGTCAGCTGCATTCCAATTTCATTGTCCATAGCTTCATTTCCATGATTCACACATTTCTTTAAATATGTTAAAAGGTCCTTTTCCTACTTTCTTGGTAGGGAGTTTTCGGTTTGCTGGCAATTCCATCCGGACTTGTATTTTTGGTTGGAATTATGCTTGATGAGCCCCTCGTGCCCGAATTTAGTTACAGACAGGTACTCTTTATTCATTTATATTCTTTTTGTTCGCTCTATGTTGCCTCTGTGGACTACATATATATATATTCGAACATCCTCGTAATTATTCAGGTAAAGCAGAAGTTTGTTGATGCTAGTAAAGCTATGTGGACAACATTGAATTTCCCAGACGTGTGGAGACCATGCTTATACATGTACTTATCCTTCGCATTGAGTGTGAACATCTACGAAGGGATGTTCTATTGGTATACGGATTCAAAAGAGGGTCCATCTTTCTCCCAGGTATGTTGATTTTGTTCTACTCAGAAGAGGGATGTTCTATTTTTTTATCAATACTGCTAGATTATATAGTAGTCACTGTATGCAAATGCCTTGAGCAGGAGACAGTTGGTTTGATATTTTCGGTAAGTTCTGTTGGATCTCTCTTGGCAGCAATACTATACCAAAATTTTCTGAAGTACCACCCTTTTCGGGAACTACTTTTCTGGAGTCAATTGCTATTCGGGTTGTCAGGAATGCTGGATTTGATAATGGTGCTGCGAATAAACTTGAAATACGGCATACCAGATTATGTGTTTATTGTGATTGACGAAAGTGTTTCTAGGATGATTCTAAACCTTAAGTGGATGCCTCTCCTTGTACTCAGTTCCAAGCTTTGCCCCTCTGGTATTGAAGGCACTTTCTTTGCTCTGCTCATGTCAATAGATAATGCCGGTCTTCTTTCATCTTCATGGGGAGGAGGCCTACTGCTTCATGTATTCAATGTCACTCGGACGAAGTTTGATAACCTCTGGCTGGTGATTATAGTCAGGAGCCTATTGAGAGTTAGTCCACTCTGTTTAATATCTTTAGTTCCAAAAGGCAATCCTGATGCTTTCGTCCTGCCAAATGAAATCTCAAGCACAGAAGAGAGAAATCAAACTCCTGAGAATGAGAACATCGAAATGGTCGCTCTTGTAACTAGAGTTGATTCTCAATAGCTTTGACAAAGAGGCAATGATGACGCAAAGCTTTTAACATAATTTTGACAGTAAATTAATTCCAAGTTTAATGGTGCTAATATGGAGGATAAAGTTCAGTCTTTTGAGACCAAATATTGGCAGGGCCATTCAATGAAACTCTGCTCAGTCCGGCGTTTCTCTCCCTGGACTTGCCGCTAGACATCAATTTTTCGCGGTACAGCTGACCTAGCAAAAAGGATATGTTTTTTATCTACTCGTTCAATTCTGAAATTGATTTTCAGCATGTAGAATGTGCAGAAGCCATAGACTTACTGTTGCTTGCTAGAAAGTAATTTTACGTGTTCTTGGAAAAATACAAGCTGGACGATCCCGTAATGTCCATGAAGGGATATATTCACGAAGTATAAATTAGAAATTTCAGTAACCAATCGAAACCTTAGTAGGAATTGCTGATAATGACACCGTATGAGACATTTGGCCTTAACCAACTTTCTGGAGATAATTAAATCATATTGATGACTTTATAAACGAACTACAAAGAACCACTTTTTGTCCTCCATCATTGAAGATAAATTCATCGAAATATTAAATTGATAGCTTTTGTAAAGTTGCACTTTATTTGATCTTGTTTTAGAATAAACATTATCACATCAGTTTTTGCCTTCTTTTTGTCAAGAAAAAGTAACAAGCCCATTTCTGTGGGTCTAAAGTAACACAAGGTTAAATAAATAGCTAAGCCCATTCAATCATATTGGATCGTTATCTTATTGATTTGTTGTTGGAGCAGGTGCATAAACTTGGACAGGCATTCACGAGCCAGGGTTGGACTGACATGGTTGCGTTGTTTAATATCAAATTCCAATCTGAAAATGATACCCAAGGAGTGGGGGTGGATGGACTACTAGGAGATGTACACTTTCAAGTTGAGGACGTTCAAATATCTGATAGAGAGCGGTCTACCACGACACTATCAGAAGCATGAACATTCTAGCAAGGTGCAAAAAACCGGAAAGGAGATGCAAAGATCTCTAGCCGAAATGGGAGCTGCAGCTAAAACATTGGTTGAATATAAGAAAGAAAGCAAGAACCATGGAACAATGGAAAAAGCAATCAACGCACTTCAAGCCATTCAGGATATAGATTTTGCTGGATACTTGTGACCTTCTGGAAGATGATAAAAAGGCAAAGACTTCGTCCATAGGAGTCTCTAGAATTTTAAATTGTATTTCAAAGTTCTGATTTTTAAATCGTCTCCGTTTCAAATGCAATTCTGTAAGTCTACGTTAGATGTCTGTGTCATGACAGTCCACTCTCTACCTGCTTCCATTATCTACGCATTTATGGTAATTATTCTATTTTTTGTAATCAGAAAAAGTAAGAAAAGATTGGCTGTTAATATTTGACTTCCTACCATCTTGACTTGGCTACTGCCACTAGCTAAATTGTAGACCAATTCTTAACATGCTTCTCTTCGTAAATTGTAAAAATAATAAATCACACGTTTTCTTTTACATGGACAAGCTGCAAGCCATCATCGTTTTCAACATCCGCTTCTGCAGCTGAAAAATCTGCAGGAATCAGGTCGTGCATTGGATCAGCATTCGGGACCAGGAAAACCAAACTTAAAGTTCCAAGCCTCAATATATTTCTTATAAGAATGACCAACCATAGATTTCTGAAATCAGTCCTTGTGACATGCAACAAATGAAGAACAATTCCTCCACCCCATTTAGATGACAAGTGACCAAGGCTATCAATGCACGTTAAGAGTGCGAAAAATGTTCCTTCGATGCCTAAAGGGCATAGCCGAGTGCTTAAAACTATCATTGGCATCCACCTGATTCTGCTTACGATTCGAGAGACACATTCCTCGGATATTACAAAGAAGGAATCTGGAATTCCAAGGACTAAATTCCATCTTAGGACGAAGATGAGATCCAACATTCCTGATAGACCATAAAGGAGTTGAGCAAAAAAGATCAGGTTTCTAAATGGGTAGTTTTTCAAAGTCTTCTGATATATCAGAACCCCAACTAGAGATGCCAGTGCACCAATTGCATAAATTATCCCAACAAATTCCTGCAAGCATGAAATCCTTCAATTTATAAAAACTTCAATGGATTGTATATATTTACAGTATATGAATAGAGGAAATTTTTGTCAACCTGTGAGAATGCAGGACCAGCATTGGGATCTGTGAACCAATAGAACTGCCCTTCATGGGTACTTATACTAAGAGCCATAGATAGATACATATAAAGAGTTGGCTTCCACACTTGTGGGAACCTAATTGTTTTGTACATACCCTTTACTGCTACCCCCAAGTCCTCCATTGTCTGCACTATACCATAAGTTGTGTCCATTAGTCATGGTTCCATCCACATGTCAAGAATCAAGACCCAAGATTCTTTTAGATTAAATGAATAAACTTTAACCAGAATCCTTGATCACTTGCCTGAACCGGCCCAATTAATGAAACTAATTTGTTTTCTACCTAACTAAAAACGAAAATGTTCTTACCTTTTGCTTCGCAGAACAGAGACTGGTGGATCTAACTTCATAAATCACAAGGCCCAACAATATCAACAAGGCAGCAGGAAATGCCAAGAGAACCAATGCTATCTGCAAAATTACCAAAGAGATCAGTGAAGGTGAAACTAATAAAAGAAAATGAAGAGGAAAAAAACCCTTATATACCTGAGGTCCAAGGCGATGAACGAAGAAGCCACTGGACAAGTATCCAACAAGAGCACCAGCTGAGGAACAAAACCCACAAAGGCTTTGCATATCTGGGGCCAAGGACTTCATTTGAATGCTATTTCTAGCAATACAAGCATCAATGGTCACATCTGCTATGGCAATCCCAGCGGCCACACCTATCAAGCAAGTCAAAGCCACCGTAGCCGGCAGCTTACCGAGAAGAGCCACCATCAATGCTGACACACACCCAAGAACCCCTGCCATCACAAAGTATGGCCTTCTTTTGTATCCCCTAACAGGGAAAACATCAGTTAAGAGGCCCCAGATTGGTTTCATAATCCATGGGATAGAGTATAGGCCTATGTATAGTTGCACGACTGATGGCTGGACCTTTTGGACATCTTTCCAGTAATAATCACCCACTACTTTGAAGAAAGATCCCGAGAAGCCTTGGCTGAGGCCATAAACGACAAGTACACCAAAAATGAAAGATGGGTTTAGGTGGCAAGATAGCATTTTTATCCACTGAAATGGTTCCAGGAAGAAGGAGAAAAGATTGTCACTTTTTGGATCTGTTTGATCTGATGGGTTAAGGCCGTCCTGTTCTTCAACGGGTGAGGATTTTGTAGGACCGTGGACTGCTTTTCTCTCAATTAGCTCTTGGGTTTCAAGGAGATCCATGTCTGGGACTAAGGGAGGAGGCCAGGCAAGAATGCGCCCAAAAAGAAAGAAATCCTGAAGAGTAGGAAGGCTATGCCTTGAAGAACTTGAAAGTGAGTTTAGGCTATCAATTAATGAAAGTTTAAGCAAAATTATTAAATAGATTTTGTCTGATTAGTTAACAAAAAGACAAAAGATAATTTAATTAATGACTACTTGTATCAATCACACATGAGATTCTACGTTGTTATATTAATGTCAGCCATGTGAATATGACAAAGTCTGCACTCCCCAAGATGATGCTGAAACTTGAGGTTTAAACAGATTTAATCATCCTACAGTGTATAATCGATACAGTATATTCAATGTGAACACACAGTACTTAAAACATATTTTAAATCATGCAAAACAAGATTGGTGTTATCCAAAGTTGACTCCTCAGCTGCTGCAGAGCTTATATGCACTAGAGGTGAGAATAATAACATCTTACTATAAAATTTGGCTTCATGCCTCATTGTAATAATAAGGAAGCAAACATGAGCAAAAATTGCCCTGTAAACTATCCAATAATAATTACAGCTCGTAGTTTTTAACCTTCAAAAGACATTTCTCTTTCTGTGATGCTTGGTGCCGAAATTTAACACGCACAGGCAAGACGCAACAGCATTTATGCAGCAAGGAGCTTCTGAATGTCCTTCTGCAAGAGGATAAAGAGAATTAGAATGGCAAATTAAAGAATTCCTGGAAGCAATTTATAAACGAAATACCCAGAAACAGCATTTTATTATGAGTTCCTGAATTATATTATGTTGACTGCCCTTAAGTATTCATGTTCGTCAAAAGAAGTCCAGAAATTCAAATGCCCACACGCAATTACAATTTTATAGTTCGACTGGGGCAAGGAGTACTCAGAAAAGAATATGAAACAAATAATCAAAAGTCTTTATATTCTTTTCTAAGCGTTGCGGCCCCTGTCCAATTCTAAAATTGAAATTGCATGTCATATGCTTAGAAAAGAATATAAAACAATAATCAAAAGTCAGACCACTGTAGTTTTGAAACTAAAAAAAGAAAAGCATTAGTTAAGGTCAAAGTTTACACATGCTTTAATGTTTTCAGACATAATACATAAAAATTGTCTCAATTTCGGCAATTCATGAAATACAAAACACTTCAATTATTAAAACAAGCATTTTCATGAATTAGACATAGTTTCTGAAAAAAAAAATCCCACATTCTCTTTGTTCATGACAATTCAGGAGAAACCAGTGAATCAAGTGTGTTTAAATCTGAAAAGTAAGAGAACACGTTACCTCTATTTGGAAAGGAGATGTTGTTGGCGGATATCTCTCCGCAACCTTACCATTCTTGTCCACTAAGAACTTCTCGAAATTCCACTTAATCAAGTCACCTAAAAATCCTCCAGCACCTGACTTCAAGAATTGATAAACTGGAGCTGTATTTGGTCCATTCACATCTACCTGTTATGCAAAATCATCAGCGTCGGGCTTATTTTTGTTCTATATCTATATCAGAAGAAAGTGAGTTCTGCTTTACCTTATCAAATATTGGGAATTCTGCTTTGAACCTAGTACAAGCAAATTGTTTGATCTCAGGATTTGACCCAGGTTCTTGCCCTCCAAATTGATTGCAAGGGAAAGCTAGAATTTCAAACCCTGATGCACAAATAATACAAACAATAAGGAAATTTATTTTTTTCTCATAAAATCTCCAATATATCTGAACATCTGTGAGTCAGAATCTCTGCCCTGTATATTTATATTATGCAGGTTAATTGCAACCCAACATGACAATCACAGTGATTAAGATATTTCCAAAAGCTATAAGCCAGCCAAGTAATTGTGAATATTCACTTGCTACACTTTGAAGGACATCATGCATGTAGAAACAATGATGTAGGAACCTTCAGTTCATAGGAAAACACCGGATTGATCGATTCATATGTATAGAGAAAATAACATGTACATAACATTAATGAGGTAGGGAAAAAAATGAATACTTTATTCGCAGATTTGGGTATCAAACTGCCATCAAATAAAACCCTCC
>CANXYI010527171.1:0-10673 GCA_948208565.1 Hura crepitans | reverse complement strand
ATGCACCCAGAGAGCACAAAGATGTACATAGGTTTGAAGTCTCAGTATTAGTAACCTAGTATAAAGAAAGATGTAGTAGAATTTGTTGCTAGATGTTTGACATGATAGCAAGTGAAAGCTAAGCATTAGGTCCCTTTTGGTTTGCTACATCCTATAGTAATACTAGGATGGAAATGGGAGAGAGTGACTATGGACTTTATAGTAGGATTGCCTATGACTAGAGGCAAGTGTGATTCTGTGTGGATAATAGTAGACAGATTGACTAAGACATCCCATTTTATCCCTGTCAGAATAGACTATTCTTTAGAAAAATTGGCCAGACTGTATGTAGATGAGATACTTAAATTGCATGGGGTGCTAGTGACTATCATTTCTGAGAGAAATCCTCATTTTACTTCCAGATTTTAGAGGAAGTTACAAGAGGCATCAAGCACTAGATTGGCTTAGTACATAGCATTTCATCCTCAGATTGACGGACAATTGGAGAGGGTGATACACATATTAGAAGACATGCTACGAGGCTATGCCATTGAGTTTAAGGGTAGTTGGGATCAATATTTATCCTTAAAAGAGTTTGCCTATAAAAATAGCTACCAGTCCAATTTAGGAATGGCACCATATGATGCCCTGTATAGAAGATAATGCAAAACTCCCTTATGTTGGAGTGAGTTTAGAGAAAGAAAAATTATTGGTGTTGAGTTGATTAGAGATGCTGAAGAGAAAGTAAAGGTGGTGAGAGAAAGGTTAAAGGCAGTAGTTGATAGACAAAAATCTTATGTTGACCTAAAAGGAAAGACATGGAGTATCAGTGGGTGATAACGTGTTCTTAAAGGTTTCTCCTTGGAAGAAAATGTTGAGATTTGGTAAAAAGGGGAAACTAAGTCCCAAGTTTATCGAACTATATGAGATTATCGAGAGAGTTAGGCCTTTGGCATATAGGCTATCATTACCTTTTAAGTTATAGTAGATTCATGATGTATTTCATGTTTCCATGCTTAGAAGGTATAGATCAGATCCTTTATATGTGTTTTCGATGTCAGAGATCGAAGTGCAGCTTAACTTGAGTTATGAAGAAGAACTAGTTTAGATTTTGGCTTAAGAGATGAAATAGTTGAGGAATAAATCTATACCACTAATTAAAGTGTTATAGAGGCATCATAACACAGAAGAGGCTACTTAGGAGCCAGAGGAACTGATGAAAGCCAAATATCTGTAGCTATTTACTTAATGCAATTTTGAGGATGAAATTTAATTAAAAGGGGAAGAAATGTAACGCCTATGATCTGAAGCTTTGTGAATAGTGCCATAGGGCTTAGAATGTGCACGGGGGTTACTGAGTCACTTGCAAGTGGATTAAGGTAGTGGCACTAGTCATAAAACTTCAAGGGGCTCTAAAATGATAAAAAGGGAAAATAAAAAATTTAGGAAAACTAATAATTTGAATTAAGTAGTAAGGAAAACATCTGTTAAAAATTTTTTTCAAGCCGGGATTGACCTAGGATATGCCTGAACGAACTCAAAAATATCGGACCCTGAAGCCCAAAAATTCCACTGAGTCCATCAGTGAAAGAATTTTTGAAATTGGAGGCCATTTGCAAATTCTAAAAATTTTTTAGGTTAGCACACAAATCTAGGTAATTCAAAAATTGTCCTATTTATGAATCTAGCCACGAAATTTTATGAGTAGCTAGAAGGAATTAAAATAGGAATTTTAAAGCAAATGACATTATTTTCTGAGGTTCGGGTAAATTTTTATGAATTTTGTAGTTTTTCAAAAAAACAGGATGGTTCAGGAATTTTTGGGACCACCTTTGCCATGGTAAGGTGGACTCCACTTCATGCTAAATGGGCATGCAGGCTACCAAGTTTGGGCACTTAAGGACTTTCCTCCCCTATTTCCCTCTATTACTGACCCCATATAGCATGCAAAAACACCATATCTTCCTCTTCTAATGACCATTTTAGTTGATTCTAGTCTTAAAAAATTCTCCTATATGTTAGGCACCATAAGGAATAAGAAGCAGGATAAAAAGAGTTGCCAATTGTGAGATAAGATTCACAGAAGGCGATAAATTTAGAGCTGTCTAGAATAGGGAGTGTGAGGTGAGATTAAGCAATTCCTCCCATTCTTTTCTTCTGTTTGTCTACCAATTGATGCTAGGAGGTACCTAAGACTTGATTGTTAATGTGTTTGAAGCATTGGTGGCAATTGGAGGCTAGCTTAGGGCTCACAAAAAAAGGGGAGAGGTACCATGGCAGGCTATCCAATTTGGGCACTTGAGGACTTTCAAGCTTTTCTTCAAAGGTATGTGGACTTTCAGCCCTTTCTTCATGATTTTGGGTGCCTAGACTAGTAAACATTTACTTAGGATGGTTGGAAGGATATATTTAAGGGTGAGTTCTTCTTTGGAAATGTTGATTTTTGTAAGTATTTGGTGAAATCTAGAATGTGGATTTAACTAGTTGTGTAATTGCCTTTATTTGCTTACTGGAGTTTTTGCTACCCATGGTTGTTTGACTGAGAATCTTGCAACCTATGATGAACTTAGATGGTGCTTAGCATGCAAGGTGGTGAATTAAGTGAAATTGGGCAAAGAAATCCCTATGGAATGTGTATCCTTTTATGTACCTGTGAGCTATAATGAGCAAGTTCTAATAAATGTTATTTGTGCCCTAGCTAAATTTGATTAAATTGAGATGTGTATGTTTATAATTGAGTTCATGGCATAGAAAAATAAGTGATTATGGTGATTATGTTAAAAAGAATGGAAATTAGGCCATTTCTTTAAAGTACCCAAGACCAATTGGTATGGCATGTTGAATAGGGACTTTAAGTTGTTAAATGGTATTAAGCATATTATCTTAGTTTATTTGTTAGCATGAATTTGGTTAGGGAATTAGCTAAGGATAGAACATAGTGCAATCACAATTTACACTTGAGATTATGTCTTGAAATGGCTAAGATAGTTTAGTTTAAAACATAAAGTTAAAGCTTAAGATAGTGACTTAAAAGTGAACTTTAGTTATGCCTTTGAGAGGCTAGTGTGTTAAATCACATTTTTAGCCTTGGAATTAGCCTAGTTTCAATGGATTTGAAGCCTATATTTTGGCCATGGACTTGGCCTAGTATAGTTAGCCTTGTGCCCATGAAAGTGCTTAAAATAACCTTGAAAACTGAGTCAGATTTGGACTTGAAATAGTTCCAAAAAAATTGCTTTTAAAAGTGGTCGAAATGACCTATAACTGTCCAATTGACCTCTACCTAAGCAAAAAATGTTATTGGATAGAAAATACTATCATTTTAAGTAAAAATGCCATGAAAATTCATGATATATGATACTTTGAATTTTGGTAGCAATAGACGTAAAAATTGTTTTGAAATTTTACTCGGTAGAGCTAAAAGTGGTTGTACCAATCTGTATAAAAATTTAAAGTACGAGATAAAATTTTTAACTATCAATTTTTGAAACCCAAATATTATAAGATTATTTTTAGCTAACAAATTAAGTTAAATTAAACCACTTAGCCTATTGGTTAGACATCTACTAGATAGGTTAACCGATCAACTTAGGGTTTTACAGCTGCTAGTTTATTTAGTGGCTAGAGAGGTCTACGGATTGATCTCTATTATGTCACCTAGTTATTGATGTTATTTGTTAGTGGCTAGAGAGGTCTATTGACTAATCTCTATTATGTCACCTAGTTATGCATAATAATTTGTGGCTGAGGAGGCCCATAGGCTAATCTCCATTACGTCACATAGTGATTTTTTTATTATATCTAGGGAGGCTATAACTGATCTACAATATGGCATATAGGCCGATGCAGCGTCATATGTCTAGAATAGGGACCACTGCACTAGTTATTTTCCCTCTAGATCTAGTGTCTTAAGTGTCATCTTTCTAGTCAGGCTAGTGAAATAAATTAAGTAACAAGCAGAATAACTATTAAGAATGAAGTTTAAAATTATTTGAAGGATTTTTCTCAGAAAGTAGTAAAGGTAGAATAAAAGGGTAATTTGGTAAATTTTCCACATACAAGTGAATGAGGTAATTTTTGAAAAGCATGCTCATTAAAAATAAAAATACTAGCTTAAAATGCTTTATTAGATTCAAAAATACCAATTTCAGACTTTAAAGTACTATAGGGGCATTTTAGTAATTTAGCACCCTAGAGAATAATTAAGTTATTTAATTAAGTAACTTCATACTTTTAGCTACACATGTAAGTTAATAATATTATACCATGATTAAACTACTTTAAGTTTACTATTAAGTATCTTGTATACTCAATGTGCCTGTTTTGGTGTGCAAGTACATAGTAATTGGAACTTGCCACGTAAAGTATGACGATTGAATTAAAGGACATAAGTAAAGGTTTTCAATGTAATTATTGTATATTTTGCTATCCATGTACTTAGGTGGGAGTGAGTAGAACTTTTATATAAGTTGTGAACATGTAATGTAAATTAAGTCAAAATAAGTAGTTGTTGTAAACAAATTATCTCCATATGTTTTATTTGTGAATGTATGATTAGTTATAGGTTGTGGATATTGGATGTGAGCCTGAGGCTCTATATTATGCATGTTATATTTGTGGCCTGAGGCTACATTTGATGTGTGGTTAGGCTAATGTTAGGATGAAAATGGGGAACTAGATGGGTCTAGGTGTTATGAATAAACTATAGAAGTGTTAAACAGGTGGATATAAATTTTTAGGATAAGACCCGGATAACCGTTATGCTGTTGAAATTTCTAAGTATTTACGAATGACCCCATAATCACCTAAATTGGCATTTTGTATGAATATACCATGATAAGCTATGAACCATATGTAAAGTGATTTGAGAATATAAGTGAGTTCTAACTAATGAAGGTATTAGAGAAAGGGGTGCTAATGGCATAGAAATACATGTATCATATATGGGGTCTCCTAAGGGATCCAGTAGGGGGTGTCACATTTAAAGCATCACAGAGGATAGTAGGAATCAGCCTCATGAGACCTCCCAATATCTATAGACAGCCAATAGGTAGCAAGGATCAGCTCAAGTGGACCTCTAAATACTTTAGTGTGTAGCATTCATCTCATAACCTCGGTAGTTGCACTCGCCATATCCAATAGACTACAGTGGCCCTAGGAGGACCAAACTGCCTAGCAGCTGCTAATTCTTTAGTTAATCGGTCAACCCATCAAGTAGCTGTCTAATTAATGGGCCAAATTACTATTCCTTACTTAATTATGACATCCACCATCATTTTCACTATGTCTCATGTCAATTATGCTAATGAATTGCATTACATACAATATTTCACACAAAATGACATTTTTAGCCTATCATCGCAAAATCACTATTCGTTTGGTCATTTTACAGGCATGTAACTATTCACTTGGTCAATTCTCAATTTTATGTCTTTCATAGCATCATATATGCCAATCTAAACTCCATCATTCTTTCATCATTTATTTATATAACATCTCATGAAACTTATATCATAACCATGCCACCAATGGCACGTATATAGCCATCATATTCTTACTCATCAATTACGTACACATTACATGCTCAATTAGGTCATTATTGGTCAAGTTTACATATCATACATATTATTATTTCTCACTTTCCAAGCACTATTTACACATAACATTTACATGCCTTTGCCATGCCTAACAAGTCATATGCATTACCATACATGCCATGTCAACTAAGTGCACCATTCAGCCATACCATGTACACACACATACACTTAATTTCTTCTCCCCAAAAGCATGCATATCATGTTATTTTAACACCATTGACATAGTCATGTCTTTAATTTACATTAATATTATGCCTAACACCATAAACTTCCATTTCCATACATTAAACATGCACATTTTCATGCCAAAGACATAATACATGCACAAATTGACTCTATTCTACATACCTAGGGTGTGAAAACACCTTTTCTCCACCACTTTGAGGCCTAGAAACTTTCTCTCCTTCAATGGCTTCTTTTTACCCTAAATATACATAAACTTGGCTCAGAAAAATTCCTAAAAAATCTTATATAGCTCTAATTGAAAATCTAAAAACATGGAACTTCTTCAAATACTCTAAACTACCTAAAACAAAAATAAAAAAATAGAATAAAATCACTTACACCAAAAAAAGTCACTATTCACCAAGGTTGGAATTCTCCCTTTTTAGGCTAAATTCCTCACTTCTCTCACTTGGATTAGACTTTAGAGGTCATAGAGGTTCTAATCCATATCTTATTTGTGATTTTTAGGTGTGTAGGGAAGGAGAGAGAAAATAAAAATAGTGGGAGGGAGGTCTTAAAAATGGCATCAGCCAAGGGAATTTTTAGGGAAGAAAGGGTTGGTTCTATACATGTGACCCTCTCACATGTGTGGGGCCATTTATATGGGTTGGTAGAAGGCTCAGATTGCTACACATGGTGATCTAACAGTCCGTTTTCTCCTAATTTCTTTTTAAACTTCAAAATTTCATAGAAAGTTCTCTAGACCTCCAAAAATATTCATTTCAATTTTAAAAATCCTCGATTAGTGTCACTAAGGCCCTTATAAAATTTCAAGTTAAAATTCTACTATTGACTTTTTAGCACTATTCACCTGTTAGAATAAAAATATTTAGAAAAAAATACTAAATGACCTCAGAAAATTAAAATTCCTTCTCCATCATATTAATTGTAGCTTTTGAGGTTTATGTTATGGTATTTTTGGGTCCGTTCGGGCACATCCCGAGGCTATCCTGGCACAACCTCATTTTATCTCCCCATTCACTAGTTCTTGACACGAAATGATTTATTAGTTCTGTTAAATTTTTAAATTCTTTCATTTTACCCATTTTCAAGCCAGTTAAAAGTTTTAAGACCCATATGCTCCTTTTTGGCCTTATGAAGGTGCCCCGACCTATAGGGAACACTATTCACATAAGGTGGTAATGTTCATAAAACTCGAAGTTATGGGCGTTACAAGAATTGACATGTTTAAGGCTTAATTAGACATACTTAATAAAGTATTAAGTTGACACAAGTCCTTACTCAAACCTAAGCAAGATAAAGTATAGTGAAAACAATAATTGTACAGTAATAATATATGGAAGGGTTAAGTCAAACCACTTGACATTGCAACACTTAGGTAGTTTTGATGTGTGGCTAGGCACCTATCAAGACTTGTAAATAAGTGATTTATTAATTAGAAATTAATTATGGGCTTAATGAGATTAAACCATAAAAGTCTCAGTTAGACTAGGACTCTAATTCACTATATACTACCAACATGTTTTGGAAGCCTAGAGGGCCACACACTTTAAGAATTGAACTAAATATCAAAGTGTTTGATATTTCAATGATCTTATTAAAGGGGGAAGAAATAAAGAAGAAAAAGAGAAATTGGGCTTGGAACCCAATTTGACCTTTTTAATTATTAAAAGGGGTATAGACCTTGGAGGCCTAATTAAAGGTGTTTTTTAATCTAATATTAAATGGTTTTTTAAGGGTTAAGAGCACAATGAATCAGGATTATGGCTAAATTAAATTAAGGCCTAGAAGTGCCTCAAAAGGAAGCATAGAATGTGCTTACTATTTTATATGCATAGATCTTATTATTGGGGCTTACGAAATAGACAAAAAAAGGTTCAATTTATAGGCCTCTTTGAATGTCATATTGGTCAGAATTTAAGGATGAAAATCTAATCTAAAGAGGGTTATTTCAATATAAATAGCCTTGTTAAATTAACTACCTTAGGTAGCCACCAAACATATAGAAAATTCACACACACTGTTTGTGAATTTTTTGATTCTCTTGTTCTTCTTCTTCTGCCTTTTGAATATCGTAGTAACACCTACATATTTTGTTATTCATCAGTTAAATTATTGTGTGGATATCTTAGAGGTGTTTTTAATGAGGATAATTGTTGTTTGTAATAACCCAGTAAGGTGAGATGAATAAGAAGAATCGCTAAATAACAGATAATGGTAAAATTTCTATGCTAGTTAATTTTTCTATTGTTTGTTATTTTGATATATTCGGACCTTTATTTTCTTAATTGGTTATGCACAAAAATTTTAGTTTTCCACTATTTTTGACTTGTGTAAAACTAATGAAAACTATACTAATAGAAGGCTTGCAAGTGTTAGCACTTAGTTTGAGGGATTTTTTCCATTTTAGTCTTATCAGTGTTACAGAATTTGGTATACTCATGCAAAGGGATTTCGCATGCTTTGGCATGCACATTTATATTAAATCTAATTAAATCATACACATGTTATTTAATCTCATTAAATGTATGATGTAGTTATGGACTTCTGCTACATTAATTTTCTTGAGTCAAAGGAAACCAATTTAGGCTAAATAATAAAAAGTATGCATGAATTACAAAACCAAAAAGAAATAAAAGAACATTTCTAACTTATTTCTTCCTAGTCCTCCTTTGTAGGCCTTTTTCTCCATTCACTCCTAGACTTTCTTCTTCCTATTCTAATCTTATGTAATTGAATTACATAATGAATAATTCAAAAGACCTCACATTGCATGTGAGGAAATTAGATGAGAAGAAAAATACAATAGAGAAATAAAAAAAAGGCTAAGGCATGTAGGCCCAATTTAACCAATGGAAAATTCATACAATGTAGATTAAACTCATTGGCCTTTGTCCATAACTAGTCATCATGCCAAACATGCACCCTTAACATACATTTCTAATGCATATAATTTAATTGCAATTTTTGGATACCACTTGTTGAATTTGGTTTATTTTACAAATCTTGGAAAATTAACATGCCATATATCCTTAGCTTTATGAAATTATAAATATGGAAACTAATCTCATTAATCCAATTAATCAAATTAATTACATATTTAAACATCCTTTTTAATTTACAAACCATTTCTAAAAAGGAAAAATTTTCAATTAAATTGAAAATTATTTTTTATATTCTCAGGTTATATATGCTTTAAAATATTGATTTCTTTCAACTATTGATCCAACCAATAATTAGTTTGGAAATTTAATTAATTAATCTAATCTAATTAATTAAATTTGCATCAATTATAGTAGCGAATCCAAAAAAAACTTAGAATTATTTAATTTGAATTACACTCTACTAAAAATCCATTTTCTAGCATTTATCAATAAATCAATTTGCATTGTTTTGTAATAGAATTATTCCAACCAATTTTGTACCAATTATAGCGAGCATGAACATATAAAATTACATATATTTACCAATAAAATTAATCTAATTGATCAACTTAAAATTATTTTGTTCACCACTATCGATAGTGGCTACGATATATATTCATATGACTATTACAAAACTATAAATCCAATTCATCTGTAATTAGTTTTGGACATTCATAATATTCAAATCAACTTTATTATTATTGAATAATTATGTATAAATAGGTCTAGAATTAAAAGGAAGCAAAATAAAAATTTGAAAACATTAATTGAAACTTAATAAGTTTTATAGGAAGTCTCAACAACCAAAATTCTCTTTAAATAACTCTTTTAACTGTCAAATAAAATTCAATTTTATTTATGAACTTCAAAATTATATTTTAGTCCCTAAAAAAAAACTTATGAGAAATAATTTAGGGTTGTAAAATTAAAACAAATCATTCGAAAAAAGTAAACCTAATTTTGCCATTTTCTATAGTGCAAAAACAACTTGAAAATTGTGTTCAACATTTTTAAAAAATTAACAAATAAAATCCAATTTTTTTGGGCAACTCTAGAATTAAATTCCAGTCCCATAAAAACCTAAAAAAAATTAATTTAGGATTGAAAATATTAAAATATTATACTAAACAAAAATTTCCAAAATTAGTCGACAAATACTTTCAAAACCTGAGTTTACTATTTAATTAATTATTTTAATTATCAAATAAAATTTAACATTATTGATTAACTCCAATTAAAGTTTTGGGGATTTAAAAACCTAAAAAGAATGAAGTTTTTTAAATAACCAATCAAACCAAACAACACTATCCTAGCCGACTAGCACAGAAAATTTTCACAATTTTGGTTAAATAAAGCCTATAAAATCTAAAAAAATAACACAAAGCAAGAAAAAAAATATTTCTAGTTAGCTTTTGAGATGCCTTTTACACTTCCTATACATTGAACCCAAATACAAAGTGCACACACATACAGATATCTGATTCCCCTACCTAGAAAAGCAAATTAAATTAAAAATTTTATTAATGAAAGAATTTCTTAACTCAAAGAGTTGTAAAAACTCCAAAAAACCATTTGGCACACTTTACGAGGCAACTATTGAGGTCATTATGTCAAAAATTCAACAGTATAAAGGCTATACTAGGACACTTTCATAAATGGTAAACCTATTAAAAACACTTTTAAAATAGCATACAACACCACACAACTCTAACTAGGTCCTCATGATCCTCTAAACATCATCAAAACAACACAAAGCCTTAGGCTTATCACAAGTAACATTCTCACATGCAACATTAAGTGATATCATACAATTCATGGAAGAAATATAAAGCTTTTGAAATAAATACAGTTTAAGTTACCAAAATTGACCCATGTTTACATATTAGGCTAAATCCCTCTAGAATCACAAAAGCATCACTATCTATATTTACATCATCATCATTTTACAAAATGAAAACAAAAGTACCTAAAACAGGCAATCTTTATA
>CANXYI010527142.1:0-13825 GCA_948208565.1 Hura crepitans | reverse complement strand
ATAGAATTTACTTGCTCCCATCATCTCTATTAATTGCAACAGTACTCGCTGGGTATCATGATAATGCCCATGAAGGGGTTCAAAAGACTACAACGGGTGCATAGCGATTTCTATTAGAGGGGAATGAAATCCATTATTGCTGAATATGTAGCTTCTTGCCCGGTATGCCAACGTCATAAGGCTGAACACTTGAGTCTAGCTGGGGTACTACAGCCGTTGGCTCTTCTGTCCCAAATTTGGGTTGATGTCTCCATGGATTTCATCAATGGGTTGTCGCGAGTTTGGGGCAAAACTGTCTTATTCATTATAGTAGACAAGTTTTCAAAATATGCACATTTTGTTCCCATGGCTCACCCTTCCACTGCCCCATGAATAGCTAAAATTTTCATGGACAATATTGTTCGTCGTCATGGGTTGCCTGAATCCATTACCAGTGACCGCAATGTGATTTTCACAAGTCAGTTTTGGAGGGAACTATTCCGTTTGAGTGGTACAAAGCTTGCTTTTTCATTAGCTTACCACCTACAAACAGGTGGTCAAATCAAAGTTGTCAATAGGACCATTGAAATGTACTTGAGGTGCCTTGTAGGTGATCGTCCAAAGAGTTGGGTAGATTGGATTTCGTGGGCTGAATATTTGTTATAATACTTCTTTCACACGGCTCTGCAAACCACACCTTTTAAGGTGGTTTACGGACGTGAACCTCCACGCTTATTGTCTTTTACTGATGGATCATCTCGGGTTGCAACTATTGACCAATCTTTGGGAGAACGGGATCGGGTTTTACTGGATATTTGCAATCGACTTCAGCAAGCACAAAATCAAATGAAAGAATATTATGATAAAGGGCATAGAGAGGTTGAATATGCCCCTGGTTCTCTGGTTTGGCTTCGTCTCCAACCTTAACTGTCATAATACTCTAGCTATCCATCGGTAGCACAAACTTTCTCCTAAATTTTATGGGCCATTTCAAATTGAGAAGCGCATTGGTAATGTGGCTTATCAATTATAGCTACCCCTTAATTCTAAACTCTGTAATGTGTTCCATGTCTCTTTACTTAAGCCTTACAAGGGTCCAGTTCCAGCATATCCAACAACATTGCCACCTGTGGAGAATGGTCAAGTTGTTCCCTATCTTGGTTCTGTTTTACGGGCTAGGATGAATCGTGGGTCTTGGGAAGTTTTGGTGCATTGGTTGGGACAAGATATTTTAGATGCAGCATGGGAGCCTGTGGATCAATTTCAGCAAGTTTATCCTAATTTTAAGCTTGAGGACAAGCTTTTTCTTGAGGAGGAGGGTAATGTTATGGATTCATTTGTTGGGCGAGTCTACGACAGGTGCAAGACTTAACGAAAATAGTACTTTATGCGGCTATGGATTTATTTTTATTCTGTCTTTAAGGTTTTATGTGGCCTAGGATTTATTTTTATTATGTCTTTATTGTTTTCCTAAAGTAGCATAATTTTATATGGCTTAGGACTTTTTTTGAACAGGTTATTTAGGAATTCCTACATTATAGGAATTTTATTTTGTAAACAGTTGGTCCTATTTAAAGGACATTCTGATTAATAAAAACTTAAGCCTAATCTCAGTAACATTAAGAGATTCGAAGCTCTCTCTATAACAAGGTCTGGAGGTGTCAAGCTCCCTTCAACGAGCTTGAGAAATCAGCCCAAAATAGGGCGATCTAAAAGCCAGAACAAGGCCAAGGAAAAGACAGCTGTGTGGGACTTTACTGTTTATCATCCGGTGACTAGATCCTTGGTTTGGGATCCTAACACAAGGGTTTGGAAAGATATGATAAGGGCCTTGTTGCTTTAAAACTGCACCAACACCTGTGCCACTGGCGTCACATTATAGAACAAATGGTATTGCAAAATCAGGAAGAGCTAGGACTAGAGCAGTGCTGATTAGATGCTTGGGTGTGTCAAAGGCGTCTTGGGTTGTAGATGTCCATTTCCATTTGAATTGATCTCGTTTGATCAAATCCGTTAAAGGTTTGGCAATGACACCATAGCCTTTAATAAACCTCCTATAGTATCCATGGACCCCCAGAAATCCATGCAACCCTTTTGATTTGGTAGGAGGCTAAGAGACCATGGATTCGATTTTGCTTGGATCTGTAGCTACCCCTTCAGCAGAAATGGTATGACCCAAGTAAGAGATACGTGTTTGAGCAAAATCAGACTTGGATTCTTTAGCATAGAGTTGGTGGGATTGCAGCAATTCTAAAACAACCTAAGTGTTATAAATGAAGAATTAGAGTAGGTCTATAAATCAGAATATCGTTAAAGAACACCAAAACATATTTTCTTAGATAAGATTTAAAAGTAGAATTCATGAGCCTGAAAAGTTGCAGGAGCATTAGTTAAGCCAAAGGGCATAACCAAAAACTCATAGCTACCTGAATGTGTCCGGAAGTCAGTGTCTTTGGGCTGCATTCTGATTTGAAAATAACCACAATGGAGGTCTATTTTGGGGAAGAAAGAAGCTTCATGGAGTTCATCAATAAGATCCTCTACAGGAGGAATTGGAAATTTGTCTTTGATTGTGAGCTTATTGAGTTCTCTGTAGTGCACACAAAACTGCTAGCTACCATCTTTCTTTTTCACTAATAGCACAATAGAGGAATAGGGGCTGTGGCTGAGTTGTATGATAGAAGTAGAGAGCATCTCTTCCACCAACTTTTCTATTTCAATTTTCTGATGATGGAAGTAGCGATAGGGTCTGATATTAACCGGTTCAGAATTGGGTTTGAGGGGAATAGCATGATCATAGGGTCTAGGTGGTGGCAATCGGGTGGGTATTTGGAAAATGGAGACATATTTGGAGAGAAGTTGTTGGATAGGACTAGGTGGAGGTATTTTGGTGGTACCAGGGGCTGGTGGAGGGACTGCAATAACCATTGGTAAAGCCCCACCAGTCACTTTGTAACGAATTGTTGAAGGATTTGGTGGTCATAAGGTTAAGGTTGGCTTGTTCACTAAGCCCTTTAAGCTCTAATGTCTTCCCCTAGTGCGTAATAGTGAGTTTATTTGCTGCGAAATTGAATGTAACAGGTTCATCCAGTCTACTCCAAGTATTAAATTATAATCCCCTAATTCAAAAACCCTCGTACCAAATTTGTATTTTGGTGCCTTGTATGCTCCACACACACTAGTTACACTTATCTTTAACAAAAAGTTTCCTACCATCAACCACAGTGATAGCAACAGGAGATACCTGAACCATCGGAAGTGTGAGATCCCTAGGTACTTTAGAATTGACAAAATTGTGGGTGCTGCCGCTATCAATTAAAATCATGGTAGCCTTCCCATTGAGTTGTCTCTTAAGCTTGATGGTATTGTCACTCAATCCCCTATGAACAGCATTGAGTGATAGTGCTATATGCTCCATTTCAACAGTGTCTATTTCTAGCATTTGATCTAAAACATCTTGCCATTCCTCATCAGTATACTCTGGATCATCAAGTTTGTAAGCTTGCAGAGTCATCAACTTTCGGTTAGAACATTGATGATGAGGGAAGTAATTCTCCCCACATTTGTAACATGAGGCTAGAGCTTGTTTTTGGTTGGGTGATGGGGCTTTAGCTTGTGAATTTGTGTAGTCATTCTGTTGTGCTTGTTGGTTAGGAAAAGAGGAAGGTTTGGGATTGACTGATGTAGGAAGAGGCTGTGTTGTTTTTGGGTGGGTGGAGGAAGGTGATGGGGAAGGAATCCATGTTTTGGAGAGATAGGTAGACTTATGCGGGTATTTGAGTTGGGCACCTTCTAAGGTGGGTTTCTTGCAATTTAGCTTGCTCAATGGCCAAATACAAGTCAGTAGGCCTAAACATCTTCACTATGCTGCGAATATAATCCCTCAATCCCCCAACGAAACAAGACACATAATAGGATTCAACATGTTGGGGGTATAGCTTCTCCATTTGCAATTTGAGCTCCTCAAATTTATCTAGGTATACCTCTATTGTGGATGTTTGTCTGAGTTTTTGGAATTCATCCATAATATTGGACTCTCCTACTTCACGAAGTCCGATGGAAACAGCCTCCACAAATTCATCCCAAGTAATACCTTGTCTCCTCCACTCCAATTGAGAAACCATGATTCAGCCCTACCCACTATAAATGGGCTAGCTAGTTCAAATTGACGTTCAGGAAGGACATCATAGAGCAAGAAGTATTTTTGGCACTTAGAAACCCAGTTATGGGCCCCATCACCATCAAAAGTGGGCAAATCATATCTAGGCAGCCTACGAAAGAAAATATGGATGATCTGCTGTATTGTCATTTGTAGTGCGATCCAAGGGAGTTGGTAAAAGCCTTCTCTCGACTCGGTGTGGAGCAGAGTGAATGGTTAAGGATTCTTTTCCTTTAGAGGAGCTGGATGCAACGAGGGATGGGTTAGCAAAAACAGGTGGTGGCTGTTGCAGGGAGTTTTAAAGTAGTTGAGATATATGAGCAAGGGATATTTGGTTCTCCAACCTGATTTTTTCATAGATGACCTGGGTTTTTTTTGCTATTTAGAGCGTAAATTGCATTGTTTTTGTAATAGAGCCTCCATTTTTGTGAAATGCACCTGCTGAAGCTCCTGGAGGCATGGTCCTTATTCCTCAAACTTGGATTTGAGGAGTTGGAGGTGCTTGTTGAGCTCCTCAATAGAGGGTGGGGAGTCGCCGGAGGTGGAACCTTGGTTTTCCGGGCGGATCCAAAAACAATGATGAACGGATTACTTTCTGTGGAAGATGAATAAAGAGGAAGGAGGGTAATGGAGTGGTGAACGGCCGGCTTTGATACCAGTTTGTTAGGAATATTCCTAGCAAAATCAGTAGAAAATGATTGGGATAGAATAGGCAGAAAAGATAGTACAAAATAAGAGGAGAAGAAGATGACATAAGACAGATTTAGAGAGAGGACAGATAAGAGAGAGAACGAATGAGAGAGAAGAATAATTTCCAAATGATTGACATGTGGTCCCAAGAATGGGTAGTATGTGATATAGGTGTGATAGCAGCTCAATGATTTGTACAATCAGAAGCTTACTACAAAAGAAATAAATCAGCTATATCAGCTGATTACAGTTACTCCCTATCTTTACAGCAGAGTAACTAACGAAACAGTAAAAAAATAACTAATTAGGAGCCCTATTTCTGCGTGAATACATAACACCCTCCTTTATCTGCCATATGTCTTGCTATCTTTGATCTAGAAGAGGCTGAAAAATTTCATAGAAGTAGAGCATACATTAGGAAATAAGTTTTCCAAGTTATTTATTTTTGTGTATAGAGGATTGCATACTTTTCTTAATATTTTGATTTATTTTTTTATCTTTCTTCTGTGAGTGGGGGTGTTTGTTGATGGGCATCTCTAGCACATAATGCTTCTCTCTCTTTCCAATGCAGAAGTGCAGTTTCTGCATTTATGGTCTTCTTATGACTAATTCCCAAAAATGTAACATAGCATACATGAGCGTTGGTTTTCGATCTTTTAGATATTAGGAAACATTCAATGTTTATATACTATATTTTCTTTTTCAATATTTCAATTGCATTCCTTCTTAAAATTGAATTTGTTTTCCTTGTTTTCGACTTCTAACTTTTATTGCCTTCCAACGCTACTATGTTTAAGAACTTCTATTCTTGACATTTTCAAATGGACAAGTCTCTGATTATTGAATTTGTAGATGGTGTTAAAATACAGTAGTTTTTGGAATGTGTAGGTCAAGTCATGGCTTGAAGATGAGAAAGATGTCCGCCGAGGAGATTGGAAAGCTGCTGATATTGAGATACTTAACACATTTCAATTGCTTACTGCCAAACCTGTTGTTTACCTGGTAAATGTTATTTCCTTAATTCCTCATTCTTTTCAATTGTAATGGGAAACTTCCGTACTTTCTCCTTCACCTCCTGGGCATTTGCATGATCAATTCATGCGTTGGTATTCTGGCCTTAAGGTGTTCAAAACATGCCTACAAATATGTGCTGAGTTGTCTTGCAATCTTCTGTGAAGAAAGGAACACGGGGTAAAATGCTGATTGGTTTTCTTCCTTGGTAGGTTAATGGATTATGGTCAATCAGATGCAAATTCTTGAATTAGTTGAAACTCTTTAAGAGTAAAATAAGAGAGATTTAATTAAAAACTGGCCCCGAAAATTGAATTAGAAATTTTTTTATTTTATTTGTAGTGGGTTCATTATAACTAAAATATGACAGCTGTAACTAACTAGATGCCAAGACTTCCAAAAAAAACTCTAGATTTAATTTGGTAGCAATGGCTATCGCTTTTGTGGTTTGTACAGTGGAATAGGTTGTGGTGGCTGTAACATAGTGGGTGTAGTGCTGTGATGAGCAAATTTCTATTTGAAAAGTCTGAAACACATAATACCAGATAAAATATTGGTGAAGCGCAGCAAATTTAATAATTGAGACTTAAAAAGTGTATATATATGAATAGAACTCATTAAATCTGAAGTTTATAGTCATCATCTGTTAACCAAATATTTTGCACAAGTACAATAATAACATTTAATATAACATGATTGCATCAAGGTGTAAAATCAATAAAATATCGAACTTAACAAACCTGATTGAAGAAAAGCTGTTAAAAAAAAATCCTCTTTTAGTAATGGAGGATCCCCTAAATCCTTTATTTGCACTTACACAATGCAACTGCCATTATTTAAATCCTCAAGGCAAATTAATGGTGTGTCCTAACCCATTCAACCATTTATTTTGTTTTATATAAGCGGAATAGGTGTAAGGATTAAAATGAACTTAGGCATGAAAATGTTAATTGTGTGGAAATTGAGTGTCATGATAGTGTCAATGCGACAAACACAATTCTATGTTTATAATAATAATAATTTTGGTAAGGCATTTGATGGACTAGAGAAGGCATATGACATAGTGCAGAGAAGATTTTTTGGTGGGCATTGGAGAGGAAAGGTATTCTTATCAAGTATATAATGTGACTAAAAATACCTAGTAAAGTCAAGGGAAAGTTTTATAAATTAGCAATTAGATCAGCTATGTTGTACATGAATGTGTTGGAACAAAAGTACAATAAAGTTGAATGTGATAGAAATGCAGATGCTAAGATGGATGAGTGGACATGCACGATCGGATGAGATTAGAAATGAATGCATTCGACAAAACGTGTGTTTAGCACATATTGGAGATAGTATAAGAGAAGGTCTTTCAAGTTGGTTTCATCATGTGCTTTGGAGATCTCTAGATGCTCTAGTGAGGACGTAGGAGAGTTTGGTAGTGGAATTGAGGAAACAAAAAAGCAAGAGATAGGCCTAAGATTACTTGGAAAGATATAATGTCTAAAGATCTTCGTGGACTGATATTGAGGCAAATCTTGCCTTGTTAAGAGGGACATGGAGAGGGTGAATTTATATAACCAACCCCATTAAGTATGGGATTAAGGCATAGTAGTTTTTGTTAATTATGCCTTTGAATCTAAATAAATGAATGCCTAAATGTTGCAAGGACACACACCTATTGTAATGATGGGTATCTGGTTAAACATATGGTTAAAGTCATTGAAATAATACCAAGGATGAGTAATACACACACAAAATATATAAATAAATAATAAATAAAATAAGATACAGATAAAAAAATTACATGTTGAATGATAATCGGTGATAAGAGAAGTAGATCATTAAGGATAATAATGGTTCATTTAGTGTCGACATGAACACCAATAAGCTTATTTTTTTATTTGAATTTGTACTCTTTTTAGGTCACAAATTTGGCAGTACCAAAGGTGTGTGAATCATAATTGAATTCAACCATGATATATCAATTATGTTTCTTTGAGCCAGCGTGACAAATGATGTAATTTTTAGGGCAAATTATTATTATTTTTTTCTTGAGGTGCACGTGCTTTGGAAATCAGTTATTAGCAGAACTAACAACCCCCCCCTCCCCCCTCTTTCTTTTGGTGTTCATTACCAAAAGAATGTCATAAATTGCTTGCTCCAATGTTAAGGGAATGTGCATGTTTCAATTTCTCCCTTTTTTTGTGTTTTTTAAATCTTAGGCAGTGATTTAGGATATGAACATGTGTCACTTGTATTCTCTGCAGGTTAACATGAATGAAAAGGATTACCAAAGAAAAAAGAATAAGTTTTTGCCCAAGATTCATGCTTGGTATGCCAATCTTATTCTCGCATTTACTTTTTTACATGATTTAAGTCTGTTGTTCATGAAGGCCTGCTCTCTACTTTCTTTGTTGCTTGCATGTGTTTGTATAATGTACTTACACACGGGCATGTTTGCATATGATAGGCCCCCCTTTTAAGTTTTAGTACTCACGAATCACAGTGTTTTATTTTTTCCTATGATGGAATGGTTTCTTGAGAGTTTATCATGTCATTATCATCAGTACTTGATTGTCAATTATCAAATTATTTCTCTTTGAGGTGGGCCTTTTGTCAAAAGAAAGTAATTATTATTTCTTTGTAGGGTGCAGGAGCATGGTGGTGAACCCATTATTCCTTTTAGCTGTGTGCTAGAGAGGAACCTTGCTGATATGTCACCAGAAGAAGCTACTAAGTATTGTGAGGAGAACAAGGTACAAAGGTCGGTAAGAATTGAAATGGCTTATATTATGATGGTATGGAAGTAACGTTTGAGGGAATCTTTGTTGCACAAAAACTAAACATGCAGCTGTTGAAGAGATTAGGAATTGCATGCACAAGGAACTTCTGATACTTCATAGGAGAATCTTGCTCCCTACCTTCAGTTCTTTATTTTGAATAATTTTGATAATTAATCTAAAAATGCACTGATGATTAAAATTTATGGTTTTGTCAATCATGTATCTTTGTATTGTATTTTTTCCTTAATTTATTTCTTTAGGCTTGGGATACGTGACGTTGAAAAGTCTGAAGATAGCTTTAATGGACATATGAATACAATTGGATAGGATGAGCTCCACTAGAAGCTAGTTGGTCGATATTTGATTCTTGAAAGTAGTGCTAAAAATATTTAGTTGAAGCAATAATATGTATTGTTTGGATTGGGTTCTACTCACTTATAATTTAGTAACAAGTAGACCTGTTCTTGGGCTTGGGTATTGGCTCATCTCAGCCTGCCTGCTTACTCGCTTGCTCGTATAAAAATATGGGTTTGGATAGAAGCTTTTAGTTATAAGCCCGCCCAAGGCTTGAGTCGAGTCTGTCAAAGGCTTGCTTTTATATAGATGGGCTTTGGATCGATGTGCAAAGCCTGAACTAAGTTTGGCCTTGCCCGCATATACATATTTTTATTTATTTTTTCTTTAGTTAAATAGTCTAGGATATAAAAAAATAGTAAATATTTTCTGCATTAAATATATTAGACAAATTAATTTTTGCACTAAATATCAATATAATAGTTAAAATTCAGTATTTTTTGAAGGCTTAGGCTTGGACAAAAGTATATAAACTTTTTCGCGGGCTTGGATGGGCTTGAGCTTAACATTTTGAAAGCCAAGCCCCCAGCCTGCAAGTAAACTTGGAGAGAAGGGCCAAATATATCTCTAAAAAGGAATATGTGAGCCTATTTTGTCACTTTAAGGGCATTTTTTTAACCAAAAGAAAAAGAAAAAAACTTCAAGAGAAAATGTGATCCATTTAAGGTTGAATGGGGTATCTTTGGCCCTTTGCCTTATTTCTTTTACTCTGCTTTAACAGTCCCTTAAATTGTTTGCATCGCTGACACAAGGGTACATTTAATTCACATCGTTGCTTGAAACTTCTTTATGATATACTTTGGTAAAGGATTAATTTTTGGTCACTTTTCCTGCATAAATTGTGAAAACCTTGCCTTTTTTTCTACTTGAAATTGCTTCCTTTCCTCCATTGGATAATTTTGTGCTATATTGTTAGTGGAATGTGAGCCAGAGTTGTGTAATAAGGAATCATTGAAATTTACACAACTGATTGGTTGTCTACGACTTTGCTACAGTGCCCTTCCAAAGATCATAAAGACTGGATTTGCTGCAATTAATCTCATATACTTCTTCACTGCTGGCCCTGATGAGGTAATATTTATACATAAATACATGCATCCCAGTATATATATATATATATTTGGTTTGCCAGCTTTATAGGAATGTTGTTCGGAAATCTTTTGACATGTAGAATATACTTCTAGAGGTTTTGAGATTATGGTGGCCATTTCTTTACTAAATATTTTGTGAATTGTTGATGGTGGTCCCATCAAATTTTCAGAAGTACTACAGATATATATGTACCTTGCATGCTGTCAAAGTTCTTAAAGACTAACCAACAATCGAGGTTTTTGTACAAAAGTTACTTTAGGTTATTTTATGTTGTCCAGTGACAATGCTTCATTATCTAGTATAATATCTTTTGCTATCATGATCGCATGATCAAGTGAATTGTTTCATTTACCTTGCCTAATTTAGTATGTCCATAGTGCTTTAGTTTGTGCATCCGGAGTGCAAACAAGATGGATGAATTTTCTCTATGACAACAATTTGTATATGCGTTCCTTGTGATGTTGAAGAGAAAAGCTGAAACTTCTCACTAGGTTATTTTCAATGCCAAAATTTGAGCCTGGTTAAATGAAGTCTGGATCATTTTGATTGCAACAACTGGCTTGATGTTTTGGCATTCTTAAAAATTGTCAAAGTGTTTTTGGTTTTAAAGCTACTCATTACTAGCTATTAATTATTCACTGTTTGTTTGGAGATTTTAAGGTTCCTGTTTTGCATGACTTCATCTGAAGACAAGTCTAATGTTCATATGGTAATTTTTTTTCCTAATGTTTTTGGGGTTTTCTAAGAGTCATGCATGATCTGTCTCATTTGCGATGTACTTTTTTATGATCTAGAAGGTTTACAGCTGTGTTTTCTCTTTGTTATGGGCCTCATGCTCAAATACTTCTGTTTTTGCAGGTGAAATGCTGGCAAATCAGACGGCAAACAAAGGCCCCTCAGGCTGCAGGGACTATCCATTCTGATTTTGAGAAAGGATTTATTTGTGCTGAGGTTGTTCATAGTTTTTTTTTTTTTTTTTTTTAAGTGCAAAGTTCTCTGTTGCTTTATCATTGAATTGTGATTTTCTTTTTTTAAAAGGACACTTTAGAAAGGATTAATTGTTTATAGTTTTGCTTTTATTAATTTGACTGCCCCATTATGATAGTCTTAGCTGCTTCAGATTTTGTATGCAATTGAACCAAATTCCTTCACTAGCAGGATCTTCACCAATATTACTGCTATTATACCATGAAATTGCCCTCTTTCATGTCTTCGATTTGTATAATGCACATACTTTTTAAGAGGTTCATTAACTGGTCATGGTATTTGTTTGATTATATTACTGATAACTTTTGAAAATTTTACCCTTAAAAATTATTAACATTGCACATTTTTAAAATGTTTAGGTCATGAAATTTGAAGATCTCAAGGAACTCGGCAGCGAGTCAGCTGTTAAGGTATATTCTCCAGATAGAACTTGTCATTATTAATGTTCTTTTAGGTGACCAATTCACCTTTGTGTTTTCATCATCGGGTTTAGGGACTAGTGTGGATAAACAAATGGATATAGCATGCTGCCCAAGTAAATTGTGTTGCGCCTTCTGGATTCTTTATTTATGTGATGATGAATTCTATCAATGAGCCTATTATTAATTTTCGAATGTCTAGAGAAAACAAGAAGTGTAATTGCATGATGCATCTTTTGTTGTTACCCACAATCAAAGGACAGATTCTTCGATTGCTTTTTGGTAGTGTCCTGCATAGAATATGCAGATTCACACTGTAAGAGCCTCAAGAATAGGCATTGCAATGGTCAGGTAGCCAGGTTAATGTTGATCTGGTAAATCTCTACTGTTATCATATACCCATGTTGGTCCTAATTAATTTGCAGATTTTAGTCCAGAATGATCGAAACTTGTCCCTATTCATGACCTCTTGAACTTATTTTGCCTTCTGGTGCAGGCTGCTGGAAAATATAGACAGGAAGGGAAGACATATGTTGTCGAGGATGGAGACATAATATTCTTCAAGTTTAATGTGTCGGGAGGTGGAAAGAAATAAGATATATCTGCAGTGGGCTGTGAAGCAATTTACCGAAAAGCAATTTGATTGTATAATTCGTCAGTTCGAGCTCATACTTCTATTACAGAAAAATGAAGAAGGTCAAAGGTGCTAGCTTTTCCACCCGTGGGTATGAATGAGCAGCATGTTGGTACGGTGGCTCAAACGTGCTAGTTTCCAATGTCTTCACAGCCAGAGACTCCAAAAAAAACAAATTACATTTGTATTTCGTTTTGCACTATGTAGAACTTTATTTAGAGTGCATTCTATCATGTGAGAATTCAAGTGCAAACATATGAAAGGAGGGAATGGACGTAGGCCCATTTTCAACATGCAATTTGCCCTTGTCAATTTTTGTTTTAAATTACTCGACTTCTTGTGATTCAGAAATGTTAGAAGAAAATGAATTCTCATAAAGGAGAGTTTACCAAAATTTTTAAGCCAGATTTTATTCGAGTATAAATAGGGCACCTAACATGTAGGAGTTGTGAATGTTCATGCTGCATTGTCTGTTGCTTGATCCTTGAATCAGAGATGCAACATGCTCCCTTGCAGTTTCTTGGGCTATAAGTAGTCTTAATAATAAACCGGAGCTCGTAAAGAAACATAATTCAAGTATTTAAACCTTTTTTAGGGATTAAATCATCACCTCAAACTCTTATTTCCTCTTATTTACAAATACATGTTGGATGAGTTTTATGTATTAGCGCATTTTGTGCATGCAATGCAGAAATACACGCATTACCAATAAAGACCTGACACGTGGCATATCATATCTTCTCTCCTTCCATCAATTTTCATTTTTTTTTTGGCAGGCTCCATCCATTTTCTTATTTAAGCTGTCCATTCGTTATATCCATTAGACGACAACAAAAACACTTGACCCAACATTTAATACTTGACCCAACATTTGGTTCTTTAGAAATCACCAAAAATACTTGATCAACAATTAGTCCTTTAGAAGTTTTTTTTTTAAAAAAAAAGAAATTTCAAACGACTATATTTTACTCCAAACTATAAATATGAGTTGCTTTTGAGTAATAAATTATTAACGAAATGAAAGTTTGCATATCTCTGAAAGTACCAAGCTTTATGATACAAGTACAACCATGTATCTCAAGATTCAACCTATCACATCCATTTTATTACCTACGTCAACTATTGAGTTTTATACTTGCATACACATCCTCAATTTACTATGGTCTTTTGTTACAATTTTTTTTTTGAGGAAAAATTTATTGTTTGTAAAAGATTGTATTTGGGAAATGTATGCCGCAGCCTTTGAAAATTTGTACAGGTGTTTTGAAACTTTTTACTTGAGAAAATGATTATAGAGCAGCTTTCTATTAAACTTGTACTTAACTATTGCTGAATAAAATAATTGAGTTGATAGAAAAATCTCATAATCTTTATATTGAGTAGAGTATGTGAGCTTAGATTGTTGAATCACAATAAATCTCAAGTCCTTCCACTTTTCTCTGTTTTATGTTCTGGTTATTTTCTGAGCTGAAAAACTTGTTTTCTGTAACCCCATAAATTTTTCAAATTGTTTTGCATATAAGAGAATTTAGTTTTCATTAAAAGTTAATTTCTAATTTGAACAAACATTTCTCCAAACACAAAAAGAAATTCTTAAAACCTGCATTTTTAGTCTTGAAAAGAGAATCTAAAATTATATTTCCTTTTTTTTTTTTTTTGTCTGAGATATAAATGATATCAATAATGTCTTACGTTATTGGGCACGAGTAAGAGAGTTTTCCACTATAAATTC
>CANXYI010526861.1:0-13398 GCA_948208565.1 Hura crepitans | reverse complement strand
TGAAATTTTAAGTTTTTTTTTTAAACAATTTGCTCTCTAAGTTAATATTTACAACAATTGCAACCATCTATATATTTTTAAGTTAAAATCAAGCATTTTGTTAATGTGTCAATTATGTGAGAGTAGGGTGTGTACTCGGTTCGAAAATTGATCAAACTAAATATATTGAATTTTATATATAAAATAATCGAACCGATCGAACTAGGTAGGAAAAATGGAACCAAACCGATCGAATTTTTTAATAAATTGACTATACAAAATCGAACTTTTTATATATTTTATTTTTTTATGCATAAAAATATAAAAACGACGTCGTTTTTATAGTTCGGTCTATTCGATTTTTACAGAAAATAACAGAACTGAACAAACTAAATTTTTTTACAAAACTGAACTAAACAAACTAAATTAAATAAATCAAAATAACTATCGGTTCGATCTGATTTTGATTCAATTTTGCTCACCCCTAAGTGAGACTATATATATATATATATAATCTTGAAAAAATAAGCATTTATATGTTGAAAATATAATGTTAGTAATTTTTAGAACGATTTATTGATATAACGGTTATATAAGATTTATAAAATGATAAAGTTTTGAAAAATAGTCCTCTGATCTATTGGAAAAGCTATATCATTAGTTTTTTCAAAGAATTTTTACATTTAATGCATCTCAAATACTTATATATTATCAACCATTTAATTTGGCATGAAAAAAATATATGAATGATTACAATTTAAGATCTCTATTATTAAATTTTTTTTAGAATTTTAATAATTATAATTCTAAACATTAGGGTATATATATATCGAACGAGATTAAAATATATGTTTAATATATAAAAATTCTTTTTAATTGTCCTTATTTACAAATTATTACTTTGAATTAATTTAGATATCATTTACCTCTCTAAATTTAATAAAACTATACAAATTATCATTTGAGAGCCATTTGAGAGCTACATGATACGAAAGTACGGATCAACGCAGATTAAAAGGCGTGACATATAAAATTATGTAAAATGTGAGTTTTATACCACGTTACTCTTTAGAGAGTTAAATAGTATAATTTATATAAATTTATAGAGATAATTAAAATCTCATTTAATTGAGTATGATAATATGTAAATAAAAGCAAGTTTAGGCCGAATTTTATATATTAAACCTAAAATATCTTGAACATTAAGAACTAGCAAGGGATTAGGAATAAACTTGGAAGAAGCAAGTCACCAACCAAAAAGGTACGAAGTAATTAATATTGTAGTTACCCTTAGCATTTCATTTGCATTGGGCAACTATATTTAAGTTTTGTTTTTAGGTGCATGGAAATATATTATATCTTTATAGGATCATTCTTGGATATTATGGCAGATTCTCTGCACATATTTATAAATACATTGCGAACTTTATTTGTTAATTTTTGACAGAATCTTTTATTTTGATTCTTCCTAAAAAATTTGGACTTACCTAGTCTGTAAAATTGTTTTAACTTTGGGTATATTCTTTCCTAATAACATCTTGAAATATCAAATCCTTTTGTAGTTTTCCACAAAAAAAAAAAAAAAACCATTTTTGTAAGATCAACACTCAATTTCAAAAATTTTATTAAAATAATGAATATATATATTAGATAACGAGGACTTGACATTAATAATTGCAAAAATTATTCTCTCCACATAATTAGCAAGATTAAACTCTAAAAAGGTGAATCTCCGAAGTCATTTCTAAACTTAATCATCTGATTATAATTACACAACCATGTAAAAATGAAGTTATAATGCCAATGGATTTCCAAAAAATTGGCCTTTTTTTCAGTTTTCAGTTTTTAATTGGAAGAAAATAAGAAAAATTATGGACTGAAAAATAAAAAAAATAGAAAAAAAATAATGAATATATATGCTAGATAACGAGGACTTGATATTAATAATTGCAAAAATGATTCTCTTCACATAATTAGCAAGATTAAACTCTAAAAAGGTCAATCTCCGAGTCATTTCTAAACTTAATCATCTGATTATAATTACACAACCATGTAAAAATGAAGTTATAATCCCAATGGATTTCCAAAAAATTGGCCTTTTTTTTCAGTTTTTAATTGGAAGAAAATAAGAAAAATTATGGACTGAAAAATAAAAAAAATAGAAAAAAATAATTAAAATCCTTCCGTAATAAGATTGTATTCTCACGATTAGATAATTTAGATCATGTAAATTAAAAAAATCATATTTATTATAATCCGTTGAATTGAGGCTGTCCGCTACTTATCGGAGGCCCGGAGCCCCCTTCAGAAAAGGGCAGGTCCACCAGGAACCGATAAAACAAGTTGTCACTTACAAACTGCAACCAAGTAATCAAAGTCGATCTCTGAAGATAGAGACAATCTGTGTCGTTTTATTCCGCGTTGGATCATCACAATTTTATTCACTTCGTGCCACTTCACCGGCTAAACCGGTCACTTGTCTTCTTCTTACACAAAAACATTAAACCAACAAAGAGTCTATAAATATCATCACTTTAAGACATGCCTTCTTTTTTCTCCTCTCTCTCTTTCTTCGTCTCTTCGCCGACCGTTCACTGGCGAATTCGCTTTTATCTTTCCCGCCGCCGGTTAATCCCTATCCTCGCCATTTTCAAGTTTTGTGAAGGTTTGTTCTCTCATTCTTCTTCCCTCTCTTTGTTCAAAGATATAATGAAAAATATTTTCTTCAATGGATTTAGATCTGGTTTTTCAGGTTTTTACAAGTTCAATTTGATTCATTTTCTTTGTTGAAACAGAGAATTTCTGTTTCTGTTTTTCTTTCATTTTTTTCCTCTTCGTAGTAGTGTTTGTTTTTGTTAGGTGATAAGTTGATAATACGTTCCTTCTCTTTCTAGTGGATCTTGGTCCATAATTTCCTTGATTTTCATAGATTTTTTTTAATCTCTTTCTCTCTATTTGAAAAGAATTTAAAGGTAAATGCAATTGAAATTTGAGTGTAATGTAACTATTTTGGTGAAAAATTATTCTCTCTCTCTCTCTCTCTCTCTAGCTGTACAATTTCCTGATTTTTATGCAAAAACTTTATGATGCAGTTAATCTTATCGAGGCAATATATGAGGAGAAAGTTTTCTATATTTCTTTTTCTTGCTCCACATTGATTTGCTTAAATAATAGGGACTAGTTTAATGGATAAGAACTACTTGATTTTGCTTTTAATAGATTGCCGTTATAGCACGTCAGAGTTCCATTTTGAGGTTCCAATTTGTTTTCAACTTGTGCCTTTCCTGTTTCTGATTTTCTTTTTATTTGCAGCATTACTACTGCAATAGGCTTTGAACATTCAAGGAAAGATAATCATATACACAAATGGATGGGACTAAGGAGATGGGACTTAGAAATGTGAGTTCAACATGTTCAATCTCTGAAATGGATGACTTTGATCTCTCGCGCCTTCTTGACAAGCCAAGGCTGAATATAGAAAGGAAGAGATCGTTTGATGAGAGATCATTAAGTGAGCTCTCGATTGGGCTCGCTAGAGGAGGTCTTGAATACTACGAAAGCACATATTCGCCTGGAGGAAGGTCAGGTTTAGACACACCAGCCTCATCAGCTCGCAACTCCTTCGAGCCCCATCCTATGGTAGCTGATGCTTGGGAGGCGCTACGCCGGTCTATAGTCTACTTCAGAGGTCAACCAGTTGGTACTATTGCTGCAATTGACCATGCTTCAGAGGAGGTTTTGAACTATGATCAGGTAATTCTTTAACCAAATTCTGATACCAATTATGTTTTTTCAAGCATTAAATTGTAACGAGGCTTGGTATTTTGTTAGACTCGCATATATGGTATATAAATATGTTATCATATTTGGATATTTGTATCTTCACTGAGATGAATTTGGTGGGCTTGTTTAGAACCTCAGGTGACAAACTCTGCATCACGAATGCTTAATGCATTATTCTGTAACTTCTTGGTGCCTGAATGATGATGATAATGACCAGATAGAGCCAATGGGTATATAGTATTTAATGAGATTTTTAATTGTTTCTTTTATTTATTAAAAAAAAAAATTAAAAAGACTTTGAAATCTTGATAAACTTGGTGGTTTTGAAACTGAGTAAACTCGAGTTTGAATCTGGTCGTGGTAAATCCAAACAAAGCTCAGTGATTGAGACCTTTTAAATTTATTATATGAAATATTGAAAATTGTGCAAAGTTCTTAATTCCATTTGGTTTTAGTAGGAGGAGCACAAAATACGATTGGCCATACATTTGATTCTTTTCCCCTTCTCCTTATGTTCAGGTTTTTGTACGAGATTTTGTACCCAGTGCTCTGGCATTCCTAATGAATGGTGAACCTGAAATAGTTAAGAATTTTCTGTTGAAGACATTACATCTTCAAGGGTGGGAAAAGAGAATAGATCGATTCAAGCTTGGGGAAGGTGCAATGCCAGCTAGCTTTAAAGTACTTCATGACCCTATTCGGAAAACAGATACGCTTATTGCAGATTTTGGAGAGAGTGCAATTGGAAGAGTGGCTCCTGTTGACTCTGGATTCTGGTGGATCATTCTGCTCCGTGCATATACCAAATCCACAGGAGATTTATCTTTGGCAGAGACTCAAGAGTGTCAAAAGGGGATGAGACTTATATTAACCCTCTGCTTGTCAGAGGGATTTGATACATTTCCAACCCTTCTTTGTGCCGATGGATGCTCCATGATTGATCGCAGAATGGTAAATGGACCTTATGGTTTCATTTTAGCAGGCTCTCTCCTTTCCTCTCCCTTTGCTATGCATTTGAATTGGGCATTATATAGTACACTAGTTAATATGGGTATTCTCCCTTTTCAGTTTGTTCTGGTTGCTTTGAAATGCTTTGGGACTTTATTTATATTGGCATTTGGAGAAGATTCTAATTTGACTTTACATAGCTCCATAATTAATATGCCAATTAACTAATTGCTTAATGAAGTGATTGCTCATGGAGTAATATTTTCTGACAGAAAGTAGTCACTTGAGATGTTGAAAAGAGTAATCAATTTGGTTACATGGAGGACTATATCTTTGTTTAGATGTTAATTATTACTTGTTGCTCTCCTCTTTGGGGGAATTTTGTGGAGGAAAGCAATCAATTTGAAGGTATATAATTTAAGATGCTTTCATGTATATGCATTTATGGCATCACTATTCTTCCTTTTATTTCACTTGAAGTTTTTCTTTTCCAAAGTTTTGATTTTTTTCTCGAGTAAAATCATGCAGTATTTGCTAAGAAATGATATTGTGAATTCCTTGAGAGTACATGTAGCCCTAAATGCAGTAGGTCTTGTTATTGAACATGTAGGGTAAATATATCTATACTCTTGACAAATATCTTTGCCATACACAAAAGGAGTATACTTATTGCCTATTTATTTCATGGAAATTTGTAAAGTTATCGTATCTTTTTAAGAGTTATGAATCCTGTTGGCTTTCAATGATGAAGACCTTGGTTTCATATGTATAAATGAGATACATGTTCCGCAATCTCCTTTCCTATATTTTCTTCTATAGAAACTTTTGTAGTTTATGGTCTTGTTAGGGCACACGAGAATGCCTCTGTTACCTTGACAACAAAAATCAAATTTGTACTGAAAATGCCCATGTTCACTCTTTATAAATATCAATTGCTGTTTCTGAGCGAAGTTATTTGTGCTCAATGAGTTGGTCAATGTGTAAATTACATTAGCAATAGAGTTTCCTGTTGTATATAATGAGAATTTCTGCCTGAATTCCTGGATTTTTGATCTAAATGTTCATGTGATTTTCTATCAGAAACATTTGCATCATGTAATATTCTTTGAAATTTTATAAATTTAATGGTTATGTGCTAATGAATCAATTAAATAGAAAGCAATTCGTGAATTTGAAAAAAAATAGAAAGTAATTCTTGGTTTGTTGGAAGAACCAGTGCCATTAATTGTTACACCCTTTATGCTTTACAAATAATTGTGGTTTAAGCAATGGAAATAGAAGTTTGAATTTTGGACATCAATTCTATGGTTTAATTTCTTTGTTTCTCAGATTTGGGGAAAGTGCCTAACGAGTCATCTTATTTCTTTAGAGATTCTGACAATTTTTCCCTGTTTGCATGTTCTAATGATAAATATGTGTTGCAGGGAATTTACGGTTATCCTATTGAAATTCAAGCTCTTTTCTTTATGGCCTTGAGATGTGCTTTGTCAATGTTGAAACATGACACAGAAGGAAAAGAATTTATTGAAAGAATTGTGAAACGTTTGCATGCCCTAAGCTATCACATGCGAAATTACTTCTGGTTGGACTTTCAACAACTAAACGACATATATAGATATAAAACTGAGGAGTACTCACATACTGCAGTGAATAAATTTAATGTCATTCCTGATTCCATCCCATATTGGGTGTTTGACTTTATGCCAACACGCGGGGGCTATTTCATCGGCAACATTAGTCCTGCAAGGATGGACTTTCGATGGTTTGCTTTAGGTAATTGTGTTGCCATTCTTTCATCCCTCGCCACTCCTGAGCAATCGATGGCTATAATGGATCTTATTGAGGCTCGCTGGGAGGAGCTGGTAGGAGAAATGCCTTTAAAAATAGCTTATCCTGCAATCGAAAGCCATGAATGGCGAATTGTAACTGGTTGTGATCCCAAGAATACGAGATGGAGTTATCATAATGGAGGATCTTGGCCAGGTTTGTTCATATTCCAAGACAATTGAATGTGTTTAATTTCCAGCCGTATTTGTAAGTTAAACGATTTAAAAAGACTTCTGCCTTCATTCCAGTTATTTAAAGGCTTAATATTTTATCCTGAAGAAGCAATACATCTTGCTTCAGCAAATTAATAATTTTTATATTACATATTTGTTATGTGGATGCAGTGCTCTTATGGTTGCTAACTGCTGCATGCATCAAAACTGGACGGCCGCAAATTGCAAGACGAGCAATTGATCTTGCTGAGACTCGTTTGCTGAAAGATAGCTGGCCAGAATATTATGATGGGAAACTTGGGAGATATATTGGTAAACAGGCAAGGAAATACCAGACATGGTCGATCGCGGGGTACTTGGTGGCAAAGATGATGCTTGAGGATCCATCACACTTGGGTATGATTTCCCTTGAAGAGGACAAGCAAATGAAGCCAGTGATTAAGAGATCATCTTCTTGGACCTGCTGAAGAGCAGAAAGCAAAGTAGCAAAGAAAGAATAGTGAAAAGGAAACACAAGGTGGGAAAATTTTTTGGTTCGGGTACAACATTCTTGGCTGTCTGTCCTTCAGTTTGTCTTTTTTTGTACAATAGCTTCCGCTTAGACTATTTGTCTTGCTTTCAAAAATAAGAGACGTACATTTTTGCTGTTTGAATTCAAATTTTTTGAATGGCATTTGGGAAATGCTGTTCCCTCGGTTTGTATTAGCATTAGACAGCAGAAATGAAGCAAGACTTTGTGTTAATCGCCGAGGACTTTCCACGGTAGAGACTGCAAAAAATTTTACATATATAACATTTAAATTTTTTTATCTTTTTTTTTTTTCCTTTTTTGATAATATTAACCAAATTAAATTCTCACCCGTCTCTTAAAAAAAAAATGTGTTCCATTATTAATTTGATGATTATGTTTGAACTAATACAACGAGGCCCCTTTTTTTTTTAATTATTATTTGTACTGATGGCTGCACTTGGCAACTCTATATGCGCTGAGGCCGACCTAGAATTTGACATTAAGGGAGCAAAATTTTAATTTTTTTGAAATGATGGATAATGATTAAGTAAATTGAATTTACTATACACATATAATTTTAATTAAAATATTATTTTTTAATTTAATAATTTTTAAATATTAATTTATATAAATTGAATTTATCAAATGAATATTTATTTTTTTTAGAAGAGGTGCAATTATTTAAACGGTCCATCCCTCCATGTGAGATGCTATTTTGTTTGTCATTATATGTTTTATTTTTATTATGAGAGTATATATATGGTTAAAAGTGCATTATTATTTATTTGATGATATTAATATATCAAAATTTGAAGATGAATTTCCTTTGGTACGCTGGAAAAAGTTTTAAAGATCTCATTGGATAAATTCAAGAAATAATGCATAAATCTGCTCTTAAAGTTGCATTAGAAAATCATTTACTACCCTCAACTTTTTGTCTGACCCATCACACATTTAACTGGGAAAAAAAAAGCACATCATCCCTGGATTGACACATACATAATAATAATAATAATAATAATAATAATAATAATAAAAGAAGTTTTTCAATAATTAGTTTCAGAAAGTTCCTCAAAAAATTAAAAATTATTGATACATAACTATCAATTGTCACCCTCTGGATTCTGATAAAATTCTGGCTACACGTTTCTTTCGCCACGAGGAAAAAAAAAAATTACTGCCCACTACGTGTTTGACTCAAACGAGTATTCTTGTTACTTTCCAATTCTATTGCAATAGTGATTAGCAAATAACAACTCATCTCTTATTGGAAAACCCAATGTTTGAAAACCGGACCGGCCGGTCGAACCGGTGGCTAATCCGGTCCGGTTAGGAATATAAAACCTAATTGTTTAAAAATTGACAAGAACCGGATAAAAAATCGTATGATTGAACCAGATAAAATCCGGTTTTTATCAAAATATAGTTGATTTGAATGAAAAATTAATATTTTTGAAATCAAACCGGTCTGATTTACTCAATAAATCATTGTCTTCAAATAAAAAAAATTAAAAACACATAAATATACACTATATTTAGATAGTACTAGTGATAAAATTTTTTTTGGAAAATTTAAGATTGCGTATTGGATTATTTGGTTCTGTTTTTTCATTTTTTTTAATTATTTTAACTTTTTAACTTGTAACAAATATTTATTTTATAATTACTAATAATATATTTACATCTTTAACTATTTATTTATCTAAAAATTTTTAAATATTTTTTATAATTTATTCTGAAATATAAATATATATAAATGTTTTAATATTAATTTTATAATAAATATTTTATATTATTAATAATAAATTATATTTTAAGTTTTAACTTTTTGTCTAATTTATTTTTTGTAATTTATTCAAATATAAAATTCATTATATAACATACATATCATTATATATTCAATTATTTAATTTTAAAAATATTTATTTTAATTTTTTATATTGAAAATATGTACATTATAAATTGATTATATATTATATAATTTGTTAAATTTTTGTTACTTATATTTAATTATTTTTATCTTTTTATATTTTAAATTTAATTTGATTTAATGATTATTTTATTATTTTAAATTTTTATTATTAATAGTAAATATTTTAAAATTAATATTTATAAATTAATATTTAATGATAAATAAATTTTTAAATGTATTTTATCTAATTAATATTCTGATTTTTTATCCAATTCAATTTTTAAAACATTGGGAAAAGATAGGCGATGTTGTTGACGTTGAAGATGGGACAACCAATGGTGGCCTCATTTTTTACAACTTGGGAGTGACCTTTCCAGTAAACAAAGCTTTGCGTAGAGGTGTGTTGATGCGTTTTGGGACTCAACCTGTATCTTGGGTTAGACTAAAATATGAACGCCTTCCTATGTTTTATTTTGGATGTGGCTTTATAGGACACAAAGTGGCAGATTGTGACAAGGGAGGCAATCTGAATGAACCACAGTACGGGGAGTGGTTGAAGGCGTCTCCTCGGAAGCACTTTCAGTTACGAAATCCGATTGGAAAAGAAAAAGAAGACAAGTTGTTGGCTTCGTTGAAAGTTGTAGTGGAAAAAGACAAATGCGAAGCAGAATCTTCTAGAAAGTCATGCGTTAGGTGGATGTCCTTCAATCTCTGAACAAAGAAGTCCCTGCAACGATGGATGGGTTTAATGTGGCGGGAGGTAACGTGCATGCTATTATGCGAGACGGAGAAGGTATTGCTGTTGCTCCTATTTCTCCTGAAAGTTCAATTGGCCAATTAGGAGAGATGTCTATGCGCTATAACCAAATTAACTATTATTTACCTAACTCCGATAATGTTGTTGAGAATGCATGTCTTTTCGCACAAGTGGAGAAAAATGGGACAATGGAGTTAAATAAATTGGCGGAACTTGTAGTAGACAATGAGGAATCTATTGATAAGCTTAGTGGTGATAAGGATAGTACCACTTTGATGAGGAGTAGCGCTGGAACCTGGAAAAGTTTTAAAAGAGATAAAATCACAATGAGTAGCTCCTAAGTGTGTGAGGTCCCCATAACACACAAACGAGCCTTCTCGAATTCGATGATGATTTGTGAAGATGAAGGTGAGGTGGGAGAAAAAAAGAGAAAGGGACAGGAGTTTACTGACTACTCTTAGATATTACCAGAGGTGACCGTCAACTTTGATCACGGTCAACAACAACCATGAAAGTCTTAAGCTACAACTGTTGAGGACTTGGGAGCAAATTGACAGTTGCAAGTTTAAAGCGATTGATTCAATCGCAAGCTCCTAATGTCATTTTTCTTACGAAAGCACGAGTTTCTGAGAAAAATTAAGTTTTATTCAAAGATGTTGGGCTTTGCAAATGGTTTTGTGGTACATGGGGGACATAGTGGTGGTGGTGCTTTGGCTTGATTTTAGGACGAGAACAGTAATTTAACGCTATTATCTTACTCAGCTCACCCTTTGGATTTCAAGATTCATCAAAGTAGTCATTAAAGATGGAGATTGACGGGTTTTTACGGCTGGCCAGAGTTGCAAGATAAGAGTAAGTTTTGGCATCTTCTTCATGAGCTCCACTTTCAGTTTTCATTACCTTGGGCAGTATTTGGGGACTTTAATGAAATCCTCTTACCTGAAGAGAAAGTTGATGGACAAGTTAGACCGAATAGCTTTCTTGATGCTTTTAGATAAGCTTTGCCGGATACGGGTTTGACTGATATGGGTTTTTGTGGTTACCCCATCAGTCGGACAATGAGAGGCACAATTTAGATTTCATAGAGGAGCGCCTAGATAGATGTCTTGTTTTTGCCACTTGGAGGCAACTATTTCATAATGTTTCTTTGTCCCATATCCTCTATACAGGTTCGGATCACTTTCGCTTTGAAGCGATGGGGGCTAGGGATCCCAACTGTACGGAGACTATCAAACAAGGTTGGTGTTTGAATAAGGATGAGGGTTGGAATGGGAAGGTGGAGGAATGTTCAAATAGTCTTCAGAAATGGGCAAAATCATTTTTTAGAAATTTAAAAGAGAAGAGGAAGCATATAATCTTGTGTCTTACTTCTTTTGGGCATGATGGTAACAGTGACGCTATTCGTGAAAGGCAACATCTCAAAGCTGAACTGCAGGACATTAATTTAAGGGAGAAGTTTATGTGGAGATAGCGATCTCGGGTGCAATGGCTTAAAGAAGGAGATCGAAATACTAAATTTTTTCATGCTACCGCTTCCACCCACAAGAAAACAAATTAGACCAATTTTCTCTTTGATGAACAGGGTCAATGCATTAAAGGTTCAACTTTACAATCTCATATTGTTCAGTTTTATAATGGGATATTTCAATCAAACAATAGTGAGATTGAGGTTGCGGATATTGATTTTATTGCTTCTAAAGTTACTAATGATATGAATGATTTCCTCAACTCTCTGTACTCTGAAGAATAGGTATTTTCAGCTATAAAGATGATGCACCCTCTTAAAGCCCCAGGCCCTGATGGCTTACCTCCGATTTTTTTCCAACAATATTGGCACGTTGTTGGTAGAGATCTAATTCGGGTTATTTTGCATGTTTTACAAGGAGGTAACATGCATTTCGGTTTCAATAATACTAGCATATGTTTGATTCCAAAAGTTAAAGAGCCTAAGATGGTTTCGGAGTTCAGGCCCATCAGTCTTTATAATGTAGTTTGTAAGATTGCTACCAAGGTGCTGGCTAACCGTGTAAAATCTATCATACCCGACATTATAAATGAATCTCAAAGTGCTTTTGTTCCAGGGTGCCTCATTATTGATAATCTCTTGATTGCCTTTGAGATGTTTCATCGCATGAAGATGAGTGGTATTAGTAGCAAAAAGTTGTTGTCCTTGAAACTTGATATGGCAGAGGCATATGACCGTGTGGAGTGGTCTTTTTTGAGAGTAGTTATGGTTAAATTGGGTTTCTCTTTGAATTGGATTTCTACAGTCATGAGGTTTGTTACTACTGCCACTTATTCAATATTAATGAATAGGGATCCATCGGAGTGTTTTTCTCCCTCACATGGTATTCGCTAAGGGGACCCATTGTCACTTTACCTTTTCTTACTTTGGACTGAAGGCCTTACTGGACTCATCAGTGAAGCTATTAGGCAGAATCTCTAGCATGGTATTAGAATTTGCAAGGGAGCTCCACTTGTTTCCTATCTTCTGTTCACAGACGACTGCATTATTTTTGCTCAGGCATCCCTAAATGAATTAAATGCCATCAAGAGTGTTCTGCAGAGGTATGAAATGTTGTCCGGACAGAAAATTAATATGCGTAAATCAGAGATTTTTTTCAGTGCAAATACTCAGGTAGAGGCTCAGAATCAGCTGGTGCAGTCTTCGGGTGTTCGTCATGTCTCACAACATGCTCTCTATTTGGGACTTCCCACTACGGCTGGACAGTCAAAAAAGCTGGTCTTCAATCGTATCAAAGATAGGCTTTGAACGCATTTACAAGGTTGGAAGGAGAAATTCCTCTCATGCGCGGGCAAGGAGATTCTAATTAAAACAGTTGCATAGGTAATCCCCAATTATGTAACGTAAACTTTTTTCCTACCAGTGTGAAGATTTTCGAGCCATGATTAGCCAGTATTGGTGGGGCCAAAAAAGGAATGAAAGGAGATTACATTTGTGTAGTTGGCAACAGATGTGTAAGGTAAAGGAAGATGGTGGGCTTGGTTTCTGTGATTTTCAAAGCTCTAATAGAGCTTTGCTAGCCAAACAAGGATAGAGGTTATTGACTTTGCCTAATACTTTTTGTTAGCAAAATTGCTTAAGGCAAAATATTATCCACGTTTTTCTCTTATGGACGCTAAATTGCGCAATATGCCTAGTTATACATGGCGCAGTATATTGGCGGGCAGAGTTATATTGGAACGGGGTGTAAAGTGGCAGATTGGTGACAATTCATCAATGAAAGTATGGCAGGATAAATGGATTCCAGAACCTTTTTCCTTCAAAATCATCACCCCTCTTCGATTACTTCCAAAGAATGTTTCAGTGGCGACTTTAATTGACAGGGATAACGTAAGCTGGAACTGGAGTTTAATTTTTGAAAATTTTCTTCCTGTGGATGTTGATCGAGTAAAGAAGATTCCGGTGAGTCCTAGATGGGATAATGATATTCTGGTGTGGCATTATAGCAAATCTGGTGATTATATTGCGAAGAGCGGATATCGA
>CANXYI010526794.1:0-14470 GCA_948208565.1 Hura crepitans | reverse complement strand
AAAAGTCTATTTCTAAGAGTTGTTGGACAAAGGGTTTGTTAGATCGAGTGTTTCTCCTTAGGGAGCACTGATGCTATTTGTGAAAAAGAAAGACGGGTCATTGCGATTATGCATTGACTATAAGTAGTTTAACAAGGTGACAGTGAAGACTAAGTATCCACTTCCTAGAATTGATGATTTGTTTGATCAACTCAAGGAGCAAGTGAATTCTCAAAGATCGACTTGAGGTCGGGTTATCACCAATTAAGAATCAAGGAAAGTGATGTTTCAAAGACTGCCTTTAGAATAAGATATGGGCACTATGAGTTCTTAGTGATGCCATTTGGGCTTACTAATGCACTGGTAGCATTCATGGATTTAATGAATCGAATTTTCAAGCCTTACTTGGACCAGTTTGTTGTAGTCTTCATTGACGATATTCTGGTATATTTTAAGAGTAAGGAAGAACATGAACAACACTTGAGAATGGTATTGCAGACACTGAGAGGGAAATAGCTTTATGCAAAGCTAAGTAAGTGTGACTTCTAGTTGACAAAGGCATCGTTCTTAAGATACATTACACTACAGAGGGGATCAGAGTGGATCCGAGTAAAGTGAAGGCAGTGATATAGTGGAAGCCACCTAGAAATGTGATAGAGATCTACAGTTTTCTAGGTTTGGCTGGATATTACAAAAGATTTGTGAAAGGATTTTCATTGATAGCCATACCACTCACAAGATTGCTTAGAAAAGATGTGAAATTTGTCTAGGATGACAATTGCCATACAAGTTTTGATAAGCTTAAGGCAATGTTAACTGAAATGCCTATTCTCACACAGCTTGAGCAAACGAAAGACTTTGTGATTTACAGTGACGCTTCACACAACGGACTTGGCTGTGTGTTGATGCAAGAAGGAAAAGTGATTGCTTATGCTTTAAGGCAACTGAAGTCACATGAAAGGAATTATCCAATGCACAATCTTGAGTTGGCAGCAATAATGTTTACACTTAAAGTGTGGAGACATTATCTCTACAGTGAGAGGTGTTACATTTACATCAATCACAAGAGTTTGAAGTACCTCCCGACATAGAAAGAACTAAATTTGAGACAATGGAGATGGATGGAGTTGATAAAAGATTATGACTATTTAATTGATTACCATCTAGGAAAGGCAAATATGGTTACTGATGCATTGAGCAGAAAGATGATAGTTGTAATAAAATCGATGAATGCTTGAGTTAAGTATACTCTAGAAAATGCCATCTTGGCAAAATTGCAGTTGAAAACAGACCTTAGTCAGCAAGTAAAAGAGGCTCAGAAACAAGATGAGCAGCTTGTGAAGCTGATGAGCAAAGTCAAAGAGGGGAAGACTATCGACTTTGTGATTAGAAGAGATGATTGTTTGTACTATTAGGATAGATTATGTGTGCCTGATGTCGATGAACTGAGGAAGCAGATATTGTAAGAAGCCTATAACTCACCACATGTTATACATCCGGGAAGCACAAAAATGTACCTAGATTTGAAACTTTATTATTGGTGGTAAGGAATGAAAAGAGATGTGGCAGAATATGTCTCAAGGTGTTTGACATGTCAGCAAGTTAAAGCTGAGTATCAAGTTCCATTTGGACTGTTACATCCTATTGTAATACCAGAGTGGCAATGGAAGAAGGTTACCGTGGACTTTGTCATGGGTTTGCCATTAACCAAGAGGAAATGTGATGCTATTTGGGTAATTATTGATAGATTGACAAAGACAGTGCACTTCATTCTTGTCAGGATGGATTATTCCCTAGATAAGCTGGCACAGTTATATGTAAATGAGATATTGAGGTTACATAGAGTGCCAATGACTATCATATTAGACAGAGATCATAGATTTACTTTTAGGTCCTGAAAGAAGTTACAAGAGGTATTAGGAACTAGATTGAGTTTCAGCACGACTTTTCACCCATAGATTGACGGACAGTCAAAGAGGGTTATACAAGTGTTAGAAGATATGTTGTGAAGCTGCATGATAGAATTTAAAGGAAGTTGGGATCAGTACTTGTCTCTAGAAGAGTTTTCCTCTAATAACAGCTACTAGGCTAGTTTAGTCATGGCACTATATAAGGCTTTCTATGGTAGACGATGTAGAACTCCACTTTACTAGAGTAAAGCTGGTAAAGTAAGATTATGGGACCAAATTTGGTTAGAGATACAAAAGAAAAGTTAGGGTGATAAGAGATAGATTGAAAGCTATTATAGATAGACAGAAGTCATATGCTGACTTGAGGAGACGAGATATTGAATATAAGGCCAGAGATATTCTTGAAAGCATCTCCGTGGAAGAAAATATTGAGGTTTGGCAAAAGAGGAAAATTGAGTCCGAGATTCATTAGACCATATAAAATTACAGAGCATGTGGATCTAGCAGCTTATCGACTAGCACTGCCGTTAGAATTATAGCAGATACATGATTTTTTTATGTGTCAATATTGAGGAGATATCAATTCGACCAAACATATGTGATAGCAGTAGAAGAAGTACAAGTATAGCCGGACTTGACTTATGAAGAATAACTAGTGAAGATTTTAACAAGAGAAGTCAAGCAATTGAGGAATAAGTCAATACCACTAGTGAAAATGCTATGGAAGCACCATAATACAAAAAAGGCAACGTGGGAGAACGAGGAACAATGTAGGCTCAATATCCACATCTATTTGCTTTAGGTAATTTCGAGGATGAAATTTAATTAAGAGGGGAAGAAATGTAATGATCGTGGAACACCATTTTATGAACAGTACTTTTCGAGCCATGAATAGTGTTTTCGAAAGGTCGGGGCACTGTATAATGGCCATAAAGGGCGAGTATTGCTCATAAAACTTTGATGAGCTAGAAAATGATGAAAATAAATTGATTAAAAGATTTAGCAAAACTAATAAATCATAATAGGCAGTAAATAAGTGAATAGTGATATAAAACGGGTTTGTGCAGGGATTGGTCCGGGATGGACCCGAAAATAGAACACCTTGCAGGTTAAAAATTCCAATGAGTCCATTAGAGAAATAATTTTAATATTCAAAAGTTGTTTACTATTTATTCGAAATTTTTAGATTTCGCGAGTGAATAATAACCCAAGCAAATTATGGATTTTTTACCCAAAAATTTACGAGCCTCTAAAAGGGATTTAATGAGGAATTATGGCATAAGAATCATTATTTTTAGAGGCCTAGAATAATTGAAATTAATTTTTAAAGTTTGACACAAAATCGAGTAAAACAGGGCACAAAAACCAAGAAATAAGTGATGAGGGCCCACGGGCCTTACTTATAACATCTTAATCTAATGTGTTATAGCCCATTTGCCTAACATAAACTCATCCCTTTCCCTTCTCCACCAAGTGGCTGATGCCATTCTCTCAAAAATGGCTGTGGAATTTTTGCTCATTCAACACCTATATTAGCCACCAAAATTCAAGTTTGATCCATCAAATTGACCCTCCACCACCTAAATAACATCCTAGAAGTGGAAGTTCAAGGAAAGAGTGGCTAAAAAGTGAGAATTAGCAATAGAGTGAATAGTGTCACACAAAAAGGTAAGAGAGAGTATTTTTTTTATTTTTGTTATGTAATTTAGGGGTGATTCTAAGCCTTTAGGTGAAAGTAGAACTTAATTTGGAGTTAAATTAAATTTTCTAGGAATTTATAGAATTTGGTTACATATTATGTAAGGAAAGAGAGAGACAAAGGAAAACAAGCACAAAAGTGGTGTCCATGAGTGGTGAATTGCAAATTGAGGTAAGTGAATATGATATAAACATATCCATGAATCAATTACATTGAAAATTGCATGAAAATCTTGTATGGAAGGTATAAATGATATGCATAGTGATATGTAATTAGTGGTATAATTGAACCATTAGATGAATAAATGCATGTAAATGGGGAAAATGCAATGACAAGGCCTTGAATGAATATAGATGGCATTGAACCCAATATGGCTGAATGGTGTGCATGAGATGGATGCTTAAGTAATTGACCATTACGTGTATAGTTGAATAATAAATGAATGAACATTATATGTAAGTATGAACAATGCATTAAAATGTAATCAAATGGCATGGAAAGAATAATTATGTTATAAAGCTAATGGTGGTCACCATGTAATGTGAGTGTGTGCATGCAAAGTGATTAAGAATGCACTTATATGACATTAAAATGACAAAAAAAGGGCTTTTAGAAAATGTATAAGGAAAATGAAGTGAAAAGAATAAAATGTGAATATAGTACCTAAAAAAATGCTTTATGAGAAATTAAACACATTGAAATGTGCATTAAGCTTATGAATAAGGAATGATGAATATGATAAATGAATGAGGATAAAATGAGAGAAACTTGGCTAGAAGCCAAGGGTATGAACATACTAGTAATTATGTAAATCAATTGGAAAGAGAATAATTAAAAAGGGTAATGAAAAATAAGGTTAAACATAATAAAATGACCTATACCTGAATGAATAATAAAAACAGATAGATGGCCCATATAGTTAGATGCCCACTGATGGGTTGATCGGTCAACTAAGAATAAAGCAGTTGCTAGGTTTGATAATTAGATCAATACCACTTTTATTATGATATGTGGCTGGTGCAACAGCGTTTTATTTCATTAGAATCGTTGCACAATACTTGTTTTAGAAAAGAAGCTAGTGCGGTAGCGTTTTGGTTTCTAGAACCATTTCATAAGAATATATAGGTGCAGCTATAGTATAAGGTTCATGGAACCACTGCATAGTGTGACACAGGAATATATAGGTATAGTTACAGTATAAGGTCCAAAATGCAGACCATTGCACACCTAAGATTATATTATCCAGTATATTTACATGTAGTCTATTGGTATGGACCTAACAATGGAAGTAAATGTAATGTGTACTATAATACAAGATGGAATGATAGCAAAATATAAAAGAATGAAAATACTAAATATGGAATGATAATATAGTATATAACTTTAGATGACATTTACATTGTTGTAATTGCATGTTTAATGAAATGAACTACTGTAAGTGACTGTAGTTACATGACTGCATGAATAAATGTGAAATATGCATATGTTTACTTCATATTCACCACTAAGTTTTACTCAGCATATCGGTGTTTTAATGCACAAGTCAAAGTTGGGACAGTATGACAAGTGTAAAACCTCAGTAGTTGAATAAGAGTCTCTGGGGTATTTTCTTTCGGTCTTTTAACATTAATTATAGGACGTGTACCCCTGTTTATAAAAGTAGGGTTATAGGAAGTATATAGATTTTGGTTATACATAAAAGACTGTCTAGCTATAAATGATAAACTTATAATGAAAAAAATCAAAAAGAATAATAGTAAATACATATAATTGCGATGTATTTCTGTAATTGATGATGCTGATGGGTCTAAGACCCTGTGTTGATTAGTGTTGATATTAATACCATAATTGTGCATGTAATATATTGAATAAGATGAGAATATAGGACTAGAGGGTTTGGGAGATGGGATTGATGAATACACTGAATAAAAGTGTGTTTTATTATAGGAAAAATTTTGGTTTTTAACCCGTACAGCCGTTATGCTATCTGATTTTTTGTAAAAATATTTTCTGATGAAATAAATGGTTTTCGCAGTGTAATATGACTGTTATGAAATAAAAATAAAGAAATGATGGAATAATTTCAAACGTAAATATGAAAATATAATAAGTTAATATAAACCTTAGGAAAATCCTAGGATAGGCGACCTTAAGGGGGAGTTCATGCTCTTATCAGGTTTTTATAGAAATAAGGTAAGGGTGTGACATTAACTATGGCAGGATAATAATGCAAAGGGAAATAATGTTAGTTTTAAGACAAGGATAGTTTTGTCAAGTTATATTTGAATGTATATGAATTGTTCACAAATGAATGATTATACATATGAAGTGACTGGTGCCTAAGGCATATAATACGGCACTCCCTATTTGATATCCTCAAATATTAGGCAGAGAGGCATCACAGAAATAGAAAATAATTAGTATGGTAAAGTGAAATTATGATAAGACAAAATGTTACAAAGATAATAAGAAGTACCTAATGTGATGACAGATGTAACTTGAGTAGAATTGGTTTGTGGCAAAGAATGGAGAAGTTGACAATGGTACACCTGAAGATAGTTGGTTGCAGTTCAAATTCTTATGAACCTTCAAAGGGTTATATTAGGTGAAGATTCAGTGCTATTGGTTAGAAGGTCAGTGTCATCGATTTGGAAAAAATGGTGGGATTTTAATTAGATGATGAGGAAGATAAAGCATTAGGTTCAAGATAATCAATGTTGGAGCGAGAAAGAAGACAAGGTTCAGCTATAACTATTTGAGAATGCTTAATTGATGAATGAGAGGTAGGAAAATGATAAGGAAAAATGTGTTCATAGAACTAAACATTACGAGAAATAATTATTTGTCTAGTACTAAGATTGAAAAGTTTAAAACCTTTGATACCTAGTTGATAACTAATGAAAACACACCTTTGAGTTTCATCAAGAAATTTTGATTTGTGGGCTAACAAGGTGGAAACATATGCCAAACAATTAAAAACTCGAATATGGGAAAGATCTAGAATCTATTTATAGAGAAGTTAAAAAGGAGTAAGATTTTTGGTTATAGGTAAATGAGTCCTATTGATTAAATAGACTATATAGTTCACAAATCCCCCAAAAAATTTAAGGAAGGTTACTTTAAAATTTGAGTGCTCGAGCTAAGTTAAGAATATGCTAATTTTTATGTTCAACTTTGCTATTTTGTTATGGAATTTCAACATGGCTAAGTTGGTGAACAATGGCATAAGTTCCATAAAAATCTAGATTTTGAAACTTTGGGCCATTGTCACTATAAATGCTTTTAATTTTGACTTTAAATTAAGTGAAAACATATTGAGAAAAATGAAATAAGCTTGGTGCAACCTACATATTTTTTTTGAGCGAAAAGTTGAGGAATGTTACTTTAAAATTTGAGTGCTTGAGCTACATTTAGAATATGCTGATGTTTATGTTCAACTCTGTTATTTTATTATGGAGTTTCAACATAGCTAAGCTGGTGAACAATGCCATAAGTTCTATAAAAATCTAGAATTTAAAACTTTAGACCATTTTCACTATGAATGCTTTTGATTTTGACTTTAAATTGAGTGAAAATGTATTGACAAAAATGAAATAAGCTTGGTGCGAGCTGCAGATTTTGTTTGAGCAAAAATATCCAAATGAACTCGCTAAAATCATCAACAATAGTTAAGAAATATTGAAAACCATGCATTAAAGAGAAGTAGGTCCTTATGTATCAATATGTAGTCAATCAAAAGGTTTTACAGAGGAGGAAGTGCTAACAGGAAATGGCAACTTCCTTTATTTAGCTAAATGACAAGGATGACATTACATATGACAAAAATTAAAGGATATATGAACTTGTGGATGCATTTTATTCAATAGTACTATGTGAGGCAAAGAAATGTGCCATAATCTAAAATGCTACAAATAAAAAACTGGTGCATTTAAGGCACTGAACAAATTAAACTTACATCATTAGAGAAATGTGGTTAAAAATTAGGAGTAAATGTAAGTTAATAAAGACCATTGCATTCTTTAGTAGAACCAATCCTCTTCCAGATTTGCATGTCCTATATAACAGAAGTAGTATAAATAAAGAAAAGAAAACATAGTAGTTGTGTGGTAAGATTATAGGTGGATATCAAAATAAAAGTAAATGAGGGCTTATATAACACATCTTGTAGAACAAAATTAGTGCTAAATTGAACTATTCCTTTACATGTAACGGGAATGGAATGATCATTAGGTAAGTTGACAAAGGAATTATGTAATAGAGTGTAAGATTTGTAATGACATAAGGGGCAACAACTATGATCACTAGCTCTTGAGTTTAATATCTAAGCATTTTTGTCAAATTTATTAGAAGAAAAAGAAAGAGTAATACCGGTGTTGATATTGAATCAGGAGTTAGTTTATCGATTTTCACCAGTGCATTAGAACTAGTAGTGACTATAGAGGATATGGCCATAGTAGTCTTTAGTAACCTAATGCTGGTTTATCATTTCAAGAATATGTTGATATTGTTCAGCAATGAATAGAGAATGAGAAAGAGTGTTGGTCTATACATCCTCCATGTCAATAACATCAATAAGAAAATCCACTTGACTAGTGTAACTTTGAGTTACCTTCTCTCTGCCTCTTTCACTAGGTGGATAGTTGTGTTACTTATAACACCTATCAATATGTGCTTGAGTAATCCATGGTGAGTACATTGAGGCCTTTTACTAGTCCTCTTAGAGTTATCGCTTTTTTTATCATTCATAATAGGCTTAGAATGATTAGAAGGATATGAGGGCCTGGTGGTGTCAGCAACATAGTTAGATTAATTAGAAATATAAATCTCCTTATTAAGCTATCTCTCTTATTGCATAACTATAGAAAGTACCTTATTAATGCTTGGAAGTGTATCCATTCAAAGAATTTATGATCGCATAATAGAGATGCTATCATTCAATCCTTTTAGAAATTTAATGATATAATCTAAGTGATAATACCTTTAATAGATCCATGACACTGCAAGAACAATTTAGAGTACAAGAGCAAGTAGGTATTAGATGAAGATTAAAGTATTCATTCCAGATAATTCTCAGTTGAGTAAAATAGTCAAACACAGAAAATTACCTTGAACAAAAAATGCAATATGAAATTGTAGATCTCCAATGCAAAAATGATCTCCTTGAGCAAACTGGTCACGTATATGTTTCCATAAATTAAAAGTATTAGGTATGTACATAACACTCAATTGAATAGATAGATCTATGTGCCTGGTGATCTAAGCAACAACCATTGTGTTACACCTTTCCCATATAAAGTATAATGGATCAATAAATTCTAGCACTAAAATAGTTCCATCAACAAATTACCATTTGTTCTTGGCCAATAGAGCTTTTTTCATAGCTCGAAACTATGATTGATAATTCTTGCCATCAAGAGTAGGAGTTACTAATACTAGGGAAAGATTCTTATTGACATGTAAAAAATAGGGATTATATGAATCTTAAATGATATGTGGATTTGGAACACCATTAGGATCTAAATTTAGATTATGATGATTGATAATTTTAGGCTTAAATTTATTTGCCATAGAGAAACAAAGAAAGATGGAAGAAAGTACTAATAAAGAATTTGTAATGCCTAAAAAAATAAAAAATATAATAATTAGTCATATAAAATTTATATAAGAAGGGGATAAAAATCCTAAAATAATTAAAATAAAAATTTATGCACTAACAAATGATAAAAACATGTTAAACTCAAATGAAAGTAAATGAGAGAATTAAAAGAGATAAATACTTAAATGAGATATGAGCCATTGAATAGATGTTAAAGAACTGATCCTAGCCATCCATCTAAGCCACATAAATAAGAGAATGGGCAGTAAAGAAGAAGCAAATTGAATGTATTCTAAAGAAGAAGAAAACTGAATGTATTCTTCTTCTCCTCCATTCCCAAGTTATTGACAACCTAATATACAATTCCCACATATTCAATAATGTAAAGCTTAATCCATCATCATATACTCTTTTTTCCTTTTTGTTGCCATTCATTTGTGTGCTTTTTGTGTTTGGTTTTTTTTGTGGTGGCTGCCATTTTATTCAAGAAGAGAGGGAAGAGGAATCAAAAAGGAAATTGAAGGGAAAAGCTTTGTTAGAAGCTTAAAATTATCCATAATTCATGAATAATTTTTGCCAAAGCATAAATTTTTTCTTTGAATTCCCTTTGAATTTGTGTCTGAAATTGTGTTCTTAATGTATGTTTTGAAATTCTAGAATTTGATTGAATTTTTTATATTGTTTGATCAATTTTGATGCAATTGATATGTGTTTATTAATGAGGAATTCATGTAAAATGTGTATGGTTAATTTAGAATCGAAATTAGAGTGTTTGGGATGAAAATCAAGTGATTTGCTACTAAAATTTGTGAAAAATGTGAATGAGAATTGTTAGCCTAAAACCCTCATAAATATGACCCCTTCAATCTTAAATACTATAGAATTGGGACCTCACAGCCATGATCCCTTGGGGCACATGGCCATAACTCCTACTATCCGATAACCTAAAGTGAATTGCTTGATGAAATTAAAGTGTTCTCAAATGAGTATTTTTATGCAATTGAAACTAATGAAATCTCACTTTATTTTTGACATAATTGACATGAAATTTATATGAATACAATAGCATGATTACGAGTGTGAATAATTTATGGTTTCATGATGTTCCAATGAGATGAATATGATGTAAGTTAATGAAATTATGCATAAGTCTGAAGATGGAAATTCATATTATGCAATATATGATTGAACACTCAATAGTAACATGAGAAATGCTAATGATATGCATTATGATGGAATGTAAGATTACTTTGTAAGCAAAATATGAATATTACCATGTGTTATGATGTTGAGTTAATTTGTTATGATTTTCTTTTAAGACACTTGAAGCATGAGATATGATGTAAACTATAAGTAATGATGATAAAATTGAGATTGAATGATGGCATAATGATATCTAATATGTGATAATTAATTTGTGTCACATACAATATACTCATTTTGAATTCTTGGCATGAATTGTTAGAAATTATTATTTTTAAAATGGAGTTTAGCAATCAAATACAACAATAATTTAAAATTTTAAAACCATTCCCATGGATTAATCACATTAAATACAATTAATTAGCATCTTAAAGCATTATAATTTATATTTTCTTCTGTTCTTCCTCCTTTGCGCATTTTACTTTGTGTTGAGTTGTCGCAAACCACATCAATCTAATTAGAGTGCCTCCAATAGAGGTCAACATGAGAAAAAGGTACTATAAACACCTCTCAAGTGATCGCTCAAGTTTTAATTAATTTTAAAAACTAGTAGAAAATAATTCCAGAAGAAGAAAAAAAAGAATGCAGAACCACTTTCTATTTATATGCCTAAAAGTTGTATGTTTATGGAGGCCAAATTCTCATTAGCCTTTTATAGGCTCATTTTTAGTTCTTCGAGAAACCTTAAAGTTAGGTGTGATCCCTTTTTAGCTAAGTTGGTCTAACTAGACTAGTCCAATTAGCTTATCAAACTGAATTTATTCAATTAAACCATTGAGCCCTTTTATGGGCATTGGGCTTGGTCTAACTTGGCCCAAATTGCATTTATTTCTTTTCTTCTTCTCTTTTACCCATAAATGACATCTCATTCTATTTAAATACTTGTCATTTTACACTAATATCTTTTTCCCCTGTGTGTGTGGCCTATTGGATTTCTAAGTCAACTCGACAGCACAAAATAAATTAAAATCCTAGTTGGATTAGGACTTAATGATTTGAATCATTTGAAATCATTATTAATTCTCAACTAATAAACTCATTTTGTACAAGTCATTAGAAGCATCTAATCATGTATCATGGCTACCCAAGTTGTTAGAAAGTTAGTGGTTTTTAACTTATACCTTTCCATACCCAACTACCATGCAATTCATCTTTTCACCATAGTTTATTTCATTAAGTTTGAGTATAGACTTATGTCAAATCAATGTTGGATTGAATATACATTCAATGAAGCCTTAAAAATGTTAAATCTTATTTGAGCATTTGTTCTTGTAAGGCATTCATGAATCCTATTCGTCAATGCATATTATTATAGCTAGAGACTCCTTAACAAAGTCTCCTTTACACAAATAGACAACCTTATCAAATTGAAAATTCAATATAAAATCAAGCACTTAACAAAAACCTTTAATTGGCATCCTTAGATACCCACCAAAATTATAAAAATCTAATTTCAAACACTTACATGAAACTTGGTCACTATTCACCAAGTGCTTCCAAACCCAAAATTCTCCTAATTAAAACCTTAAACTTGATTTTTAAGATATATAGAGGCTATATCTTATCACTTTATGGTGTATAGATATAAGATTGGGTGGATAAGTGAGGAGGAAAAGCTCAAAATGCCATGAAAATAGCACTTAGAGTCGACAGCTTGAAGACTAAGAAAAGGAGACATATTTTTGCCTCTCTCTTGAGATCAAATTGACTTTTACATGGCCCTAAATTAAAGGCTAAATCAATTCTAGAATGATTTAAGGGCCTTAGTTTTATAAGGCCAAATAAAAGCCCTTTTAGGGTCCTATTTGCTTCTTCAATCCAATCCACACACCAATTACCATCTCTTATAATCCCAAATAATCATACTTAAAGTTACTCAAAAGTCTAAACAAACTACATACAAAAAATTGACTTAAAATAACACTTTTAGTCTTATTTGATTTTTGAAAAATTTTCATGATCTTCAAAAATTCTAATTCCAATCCCATTGGACTATTTGGAATATTTGAGTATCAAGTTGTGATATTCCTAGGTAAATTTGAGCAAAAATACTATAATTATCAATTCAACCCTGACTAAGTTACTATTCATAAAACACTGCTGCAAAAACTTTATTTCTATTTTTAACCATTTTAATAATTCTGTTTTCATTTCCAATTTTACCCATAATTAATAATACTCATGTCCGATAGCATTAATGTAATCCGAGTCTCGAGAAACATTATTCACATCCTAAAAAGTACTATCCATAAACTCGAGATTCTGAGGTGTTAAATAAAATCACTAGTATAATCACAATACAAAAGCAATCATATAAGAGGTCATGATATGAGATGTTTATTGTATGTTATTGTAATAATACCAACATTACCCTCAGTCATAGTGTTAATAAGATAGGACATTGCTAATACAGATAGACTAGCACATGCTATACTTTTTGACTTGGTTGGTTAAGTAGAAATTCTCACAAGCTGTGAGTAAAGGGTCCCAGAGTTAACAAGTTGATGCTTTCTTGGGAAACAAGTACATTAGGGACACACCATGTGATCATTAATATGAATAAATGATCTATATCAATGAATAAAGATTTCATCATATCAGTTGTGTAAGTATCCTTAAACTTAAGCTCAACTATCTTAGGTATTAAGTGATATATTTTAACTATAGTGTTTTTACTTTTAACCATATTCTATACATAGCTAGGAGGTTAGGTAGAGCATGAGAGTACTTGAAGGTTACTGAGTGATCAATAAAGGATTCATTACCCCAGATCATTTAAGGGGAGATTATCTTACAACTCTAGCTAACTATCTTTATCCAAGAATCTCTAGCCATAGTGATATATAGTGTGAATATGATTCACAATGGCATTTTAAGAATAAAGATAAATGTTATTAGAATAACATATTTAGGCTTAACTAGACATACTTAATTAAGCATTCAGTTGACATAAGTCCATACTCAAACTTGAATGAGATATAGGATGGTGAAAAGAGTTTATTACATAGTAACTGAATATAGCAAGGTTAAGTTAAACCACTTGACTTTTTGACACTTGGGTATCTATTATGCTTGATTAGAAGCCTCTGACAACTTGTATAATAGTGAATAAAATTTAATAATGATTTAATTAGATTAATCATAGAATATTAGTCTACTAAGATTTTGATTTGCTGTTATATTGCCAATGTGCTTCAAAAGTCCATTGAGTCCCACACTGTAGGAGTAAGTTAAGTTATTGAGGTAAAAATACATAGTATTTAATAATATTATATGTCATTAAATAAGAAGAATTAAAAGGAGAAGACTTATTTGGCTTGGAGACCAACAAAATTACTTAAAATATTAATTAAAAGCTAATTAAGTGTAGTAAGTAATTAGGCCATAAAGGGGCTGATATTTATTCAGCCTTTTAGGAGTCATTAGGGTTGAATTAGCTAACTAAAAAGGGTATAAATACCCTTGTAAATTGCATGAACTTCAAGAGCCTTTGTAAGCATCTTTTACATGTAATCTTGCCTTCTTCTCTTTTTAATTCTTTTTTATTTTTTACTAAGATCTAAGGATAAATGTAATGGCTGAAAAACCTCAGTGCTATGAATAGTACTTCTCAAGGCGTGAATAGTATTTCTCGAGGTCGGGCCACACTAATCTTACTGAATGGAAATATTAATCACATAATTTTGGATGAAATTTGAAATCAAAACAAAGTCGTTTAGATAGTTAAAAATGACAATTAAGTTTTACGGCAATATCACGTTAATAGTGATCTAGTTTTAACTGAATCGTAAAATATTCAAAAATTGCTCAAAAAATTTTAGAATTTATACAACCCGATACTTAAATATTCCAAATAGTTCGTTGGTGCTAAAATTGAAATTTTTGGAGATTGAAAAGTATTTTTACGAAAATTGGATTTAGTGAAAAGTTACATTTTTAATCTGTTTTTCATGATTTTTAAACACAAGTTCTAGAGACTAATAAGGTTTGGGTTATTGGATTTTAAGGGCTTTTTGGTTGTTGAAAATAAGGCAATTAAAAGAAAAAAAAAAAAGATGTATAAAAGGGGTTAAAGGAGGAATA
>CANXYI010526727.1:0-11389 GCA_948208565.1 Hura crepitans | reverse complement strand
TTGAAATTGTAATATTATTCTTTTTCTCAAGTGGCATTTTACGATTAAGACAAATCACGTACTCACGTATGAGGAATCACAAAACATATTTACAAAAAAATAATTAGATATTTGAAGTTGAAATATTATACATGAAATTGGGTAATTGATTGTCTTGAGAACTTTGGTTCTCACATGCCAATTTTAGAAAATGGATTCTATTGTTGTTACTTTTATTAAAAGTAAATTTATTTTACTAACAAAGCACCACTTGATTAGGTAAAAATTAATTTTGATTATTATTTCTTTTCAATGTGCAAAAATCATTTACTACCTAATGCGGCATTTATGGAACATATCGAGTTTGAAATTAAAAATGTCATACATAAAATCGGGTGATTGATTGGCTTGAGAACTTTGGTTCTCACATGTCTATTTTAGGAAATAATTTTTATTATTGTGATTGTTATTAAGAAAAATCAAAACCCATTTTATTAGCAAAACACCAATTGATTATATAAAAAATGTTTCGGTTATTTTTCCAATGAGCAAAAAAAATCATTTCTACTTATTACAGCATTCACGGAATATACAGGGAAACAATTTGACAAAAAAAATATATTACATGGCAATTGCCTAAAATACATCCTAACTAAAGAAACAATAAACAACAAAAATAAAATTACATTTTAAAGCATCTAAAATACAAATCTAATTAAAACGAGCAATAAATAAGGGAATCAGTAGAAAAACACACATAGCATAGAATAAAATAGAGAGCAGGAAATAAAAGGTCATTAAAATGTTACTTCATCGAGATTTAAGGATGCGATCGAAAAAATAAGAATCAGGTCCTAATAAATCAAACAACTCGCATCACAATAAAAAAAAATATTAGTATGTGAAGCAAAAATAGACAGACAGACAAAAATAAAAATAAAATAAAAATGAACAGTCACACAAATATAAAAATATTGCACAAAAAAATTATCACATCTAATTGGTAAATGGATAAGGCAAAAAGAAAAACAAAAACAATAGAAAAATGTGTCGGTTGACACATTATGTATATTTGCCTTCAGAAAAGATCTCGACCAAATTGAAAAATTGCGACCAAATCTTTAGAAATATTAAAAAAATGGTGTTTTAAGAGTGTATTTTTGCTTTTTGGTGTCTTTTTCCTAAAAAAAACAACCTTTTCCAAAAAAATAATTTTAGTTTTTATGCATGCTTCTCGAGGTAGAAAAAATGGCCATTTTTTAGTGAAAACGGCCATTTTTGGCTCAAAACGGTAGTTTTGGGTGCGAAAATAGCCATTTTCAACTCAAAATGGTCGTTTTGGCCTGAAACAGTATTTTCCTCCATAGAAATGGCCCCTTCTCACAAAACAACTATTTTCCTTGCGAAAATGGCCGTTTTGGCAATTTTTTTTAATTCGTACCACGGGGGGCTTTGCCCCCCACACCTCTTTAAGCATCAGTGTGGCCCGAGCACTCAACCCATCATAGACATCTATTTTTCTCGTGTTTTGAGTCACACTATGAGATTTTTTAGGTCGCCAAGGACTTAAAGGGAAAATTTTTAAAGAAAACTTTGAGATCATTGAACTGGACATTAAAACCCTATTTATTAGGATTTTTGTCCTTTCAATCATCATTAGGCAAATTGAACATAGGAGCCCCAGAGACCTAGTGTCTATAGTTGCCCCCAAGTTTGAGGAGGCAACTACAGAGTGTGTGAGGTGACCTAAAATTCAAAAAAGAAAGAGACATGTACCTTATAGGGCAATCCTTTCATAAGAATCATTATGACTAAAATTGATAGGGTCTGGGTAGTGTTGGAGACATTGCACTTGAAGTTGATTTGGTTTAGGCAGTGCTGCAAGACATTACACCTGAACTTGGGTAGTGTTGTAAGATGTTGCACTCGAAGTTAATTTCATTCAAGTAGTGCTGCGAGACATTGCACCTAAACTCGGGCAGTACTGCGAGATGTTTCACCCAAATATGATTTGGTTCAGGCAGTGCTATGAGACATTGCACCTGAACTTGGGCAGTGTTATAAGATGTTACACTCGAAGATGATTTGGTTTAGGTAGTGCTTTGGGACATTGCACCTGAACTTGGGCAGTGCTGCGAGACGTTACACTCGAAGATGATTTGGTTTAGGTAGTGTATTGAGATATTGCATTTGAACTCAGTCAGTGCTACGAGACGTTGCAGCCGAAGTTGACTTTTAAAGGAATTCATTATCAATGTGTGGCCACTCTTGCTGCTTGCAACTGAGCAAATGGTGCTAGGTTGATGTTGGTGCATTTGTGATGTTACTTAGAAAAATTTAGTTGCCCTTTGTGTAGAAAAAGGAGGTAAAATGTGTTAATCATCAGAGGTCATTTGCAACATGGATGCATGTTGTATGTATGAGTGCATTTTTTGAATTCATGTCATGGTTTTGAAAGCTATTATCTTTATGTCTTTTCTTCGCATCTCTTTTTTTTCTCCTCTCTTTTTTTTGTTATGTACATATATTATTTATTTATTACTATTATATATATTTATTTATTTTTTATATTATTTATTTATTTTTATTATTTTATTACATATTATTATTTTGTTGTTTTATCAATGTTTTATCAAAAAGATAAAAGTGATGAATAGAATATTATAATTTTATAAATGAATGCTTTTTGAGTATAAAAACTTTTGTGTCCTAAACTAATATGTACACATAAAAATAAAATAAAATAAAACTCTAAAGAGCCGGAGGCTATCTTTAATTCTTAAGTGTTTGGAGCTCTATCTCTATCGCATCCAGCCTCTTAGACATTTGACGCTCGGACTCCTCTATCCTCGTGCTGAGATCTGTGTGTATGTGACAGAGTTGCTCCGTCATCCTAGCTTCCAAGCCTTGCAGAAGAATCTCGAATGGTGACAGAGGAGGTGCTAAAAAAGATGGGCCTACATCATCTGTCCTTTATTGTTAAGTCGGTCTTTAGGGAAATAAGTCTGCCCCTAATGGCTCCTCACTATCGACAGTGAACTAGTCATCCCCCCTTTGCTGCTCCCTCGCCTACTCATCTAGCTTAGTAACTACTAGTAGTCTGTAGTCAGCTAGTGCTTAGGAGTCGGCCCTCGCGATCCTAATGGCTATGTAGGTGTCTCCGTCAACCCACAACTGCTGTCAAAGAGGCGTATCGAGATGCTACTCTAGGATGCCTAATCCTAGTAGGATGGCTATGATAACCCCTCCAATGATGATCCCTTTGCCCAAGGATCATCTAGCTCAATGGAGATGCTCAAGGATGGTCCATGCTAAGTTGAATCGGATGCTATGCTTCATGGCCCAAAGACTATGTAGCACAGTCTAATTCAACTAACCAGTACTATCGACACACCCTAGGTAGCTAACGACTGAGACTTTATACAAGTAGTAGTGGACTAGGTCACTAATGGTGAATGCCTTGGTCCAGCTAGCATTATAGATCGTGCCAACCCAACTAATGTAGTCCCAATGCTCATTTAAGCTGTTCGGGACCTTTGTGCCTTTATTAACTAGTAGGCGCAATAGCTCGGTGAACTGGAGAAATGAGACATTGAATCTAGTCTCGTGGATAGTGAAGTGGATGGCGGATGTGTCACTCTGGTATGCCTATCAAAAATGTAAGGTGCTCAGAAACTCTAAGGCGATGGTTGGATAGGTGGAACATCTCTATAAGTAAAACTCTCACCATCCCACCTGAGTGAGTAGCTGGTTTACTCTATCTAGCATGCCTAAGTCCCACAATGTCTGGGTGCACAAGTAGTGGCTCTTAATCTGTGTAACCATGGAAAGGAATTGAAACTACTCAACTTTTTCATCAATAAGCTAGCCCGACACCACTATATGTTCTGGCATATGTTAGTGGCATGGGCAACTTTGTTGGCATTATGGAGGCATGATTATGTGTATATATATAGTGTTTGAGTGAAAAAGATGAGAAAATGCATGAAAATAACAAAAAATGAACCTTATATAGTAAATGGAAAATGACAATTTTTGCTAAATCAAAATGGCCATTTTGGCCTTGTGAAAACGGTTGTTTTTAGTGACAAAAATGATCATTTTGAGGGTTGAAAATTGCCATTTTTGGTCAAACAAAAAACACCTATTTGTTGGCTTGAAAACAACTGTTTTCAACTAAAAAACACTCGTTTTCACTCAAAAATGCTCGTTTTCTAACCAAAAACACCCATTTTGTCCAAAATGCCCGTTTTCCACCTTTTTTAAACTATAAACGCGTTATTGTATGCATAAATCCTTATGCCAATTGAATTTCTCCTTATTTTCACAATAATGAGCGATAAATTTCTTTAAAAACTTCATAAAATTCTTGATCTCCCATCTATACGAGTGACTTCCATCTTGGCTCCCTATAGTGAGCTAAAATTTCTTTGAAGAGGGCATCTCGATTAGTCTTTTCTCAAGGCAGTCACCTAATTTTGGGACTTGCAATCCCTTGTCTTTCTATTTTCTCCTTAAGAATTATGCCCCCTATTTAAGGAATTTACTGTAATTTTGGGTGTGTCTCACTCTTCTGATACACTACCCTACTATCCAACTTACATTCCTTCATACCCGCATGAGGTCATTAATGCGCTAGGCATATTACCATCATTGGCTGCCAGATGGGTCCTGAGGAGAGGGTTAGCCTCTTTAATTGCACTGATGGCCTATACTAAAGGCTACATGGACATTTCATCCCTTCACATAGGTGTGTATTTATTATTCTTCTTCTCTAAATATCTGACAATTTCATCTGAAGGCTTCTTTAGAGACTATCAACTATTCGGCATGGTAGATGATTTGATGAAAGGCCTAAATCCTTTTCCCTTAATCTTTGCTAAAATAATTCTCAGCCTTAAGGTTGTGTAATCTAGAGAAGCTAAATTTTTTCATGGGAGCCCACTTATGTTTTAGGTTTTTTTAGAATAGACTGCCCTAGAAGGGGTTTTGACCCTATTCTTTAGTTGTTCTTTTACCTAGGAAGCCTTTTCAAGTTTTCATTCCTAGCAGACTTTTTAAAGATAGACTGCCCTTATGGGTTTTCACCCTACCCCTTTTTTGACTTTTGCTTAGGATGCCTTTAAAGGTTTTCATTCCTAACAACATTTTTTTAGGTCTAGCTATAAGAAAAGCTTCATCTATTGGATAAACCCTCCTCCCTGTGTCCTTGGATTTTATAGCTTAAAGCACTTGTTATCTCGAGCCGTCATGCATCATTTCACGGATGTCAAGCAATAGGTCTCCTAGTTAGGTGCTTTAATCGATGATGATATACGTTTCAAGAACTCTTGAATTTGCTTACGGTATGTGCATTATATTGGCGTGTCAGGCTGCGTTCCTTTAACTAGTTTTCATAAGGTTACCTTTTGCATCCCGACCATTACATGAGGCAATTTGGTGAGAGCCAAGATATTATCACCTGCCCATTGTCTTTTAGAGGAGGAGATATATCCGTCACCTTTATTACTGGCTATCACGACCTATAGAGGCAGTTACCTCTGAAGATGAACATTACACCTGAGGCTGTTTGCAACTTTTGGACTTCTGATCTATACAAAGAATAGGTAACAGGCCCTTCTCAGGATAATCTGGCTCGCTGACTGAGGATGGGTGGTGAGAGCAGCAATAAGAGGTAGAAGACTTGAGAGATTTTTTTTTCTTCTTTTTTTTTTGTATTATACTCTTTCAGTTTATAAAAAGCTCAATCATACTTATTAAAGTGGTCCTATCTAGCTACATCATATTGGCATTTTATGATAATCACAACAGGATATTAATGTAACAACATATTTCCTCATTTAATCAAGGGAGATCTTAATTATATCTTAAACTCCTATCATCAATCAACTTTCATGGGTTTTCTTGATTGGACATTTTATCTCGACCCCTAATTGTTGTGTAGGATGCCTTTTTTTGATTTTCACCCTATCAGGGTGCCTACTTTTAGAAAGGCCACCGTTTCCTAGTTTTTAACCCGCAGGGCTATTATTTATTTTCTTTTTCTCATTCATTTATCTTTAGCTATAGAACCTCTTTAACTTGTCTATGTTTATAGGCTCTTTGAATTCATTTCCATCACAATCTGTAAGGATTATAGTGCGCTTTGGCAATATTTGCTTGAGGATGAATGGCCTCTCCTAATTTGGTTTGAACTTTCCTCTTGGGTCAAGTAGCCCCAGCCTTATCTATTTGAGGACTAGCTCTCATTTTTTCAGCTTGTGATTCTTTACCCTTTTACTAAAAGTGCGTGCTATCCTTTTTTGGTAAATTTGATTGTGATAATTGGCTTTTAGTCACTTCTCGTCTAGTAAGTTTAACTACTGGAACATTTATTCAACCCAAGCGATCTCGAGAATCTCTACCTCTATTGCCACTCTCAATAACTGGAGCTCGATCTCTACTAGAAGCACCACCTCTGTCTTATACACTAAGGAGAATGGAGTAGCACCTGTTGAAGTTCGAATCATAGTCCTATATCCCTAAAGAGTAAAAGGAAGCTTATCAGCCCAATCTCTGTAAGTTATAACTATCTTAGCCAAAATTTTCTTAATATTCTTATTTACTGCTTCAACTGCTCCATTTGCTTATAGTCTATAAGGGGAAGATTTATGGTGTTGAATCTTGTATTTTTGGAATAGAGCCTTTGTTTTAGTTTAAAATTAGACACCATTGTCTAAAACTATATGATGTAGAACCCCATATCTATAAAATAAATTCCACTCTATGAATCTAGCCATCTCTTTCACTCCTAATCTCTTAAAAGATTCTGCTTTGACCCATTTTGAGAAATAATCAATAGCTATCACAACAAAATGATGTCCATTCGAGGCCGTTGGATGTATCTCCTTAACTATGTCTATCCCCTATGTGGCAAATAAACTATGAAGCTCTAATACTGGCACATGTTTAAATCCCTATACTACTGACACTTATGGCACCTTTACACATACTTTGAGCAATCATGGTTTATAGTAAGCCAAAAGAATCCTTGGTGCATAGTCTTTTTGGCTAACTCTAAACCATTCATATGTGTGCCACATAACCCTACATATATTTCCTCTATGACATTTTTTACCTCCCTCTCCTCTAAACAATGAAGCTGAAGACCGTTTCTTTGCTTTTTGTATAGGACTCTATCTACACTAATGAATTGAGTTGACAACTTTCTCAATACCCTCTTATCCTTGTCTATGGCTTCTTCAAGGAAGTTTCTATTTTCCAAGTAATTTTGGATATCATAAAACCATGGCATGTCTTTCTCTTGTTTTATTTCCATTACCTACTTTGTCTCATATTAAGGCCTTTTAGAACTAGAAATGATTACTAGTTTCATGGTTACCTCTTTTGGATTATCCCACATAGAAACTAAAGTAGCCAATGTATCTACTAGCTAATTCTCATCTCTTAGAACATGATAGAATGTGCATATTTCAAATCATCCATTGATAGATCTTAGGTATTCCGTATAAGGCATTAATCTTTCTTCACGGATGGTCCACTCTTCATTGGTTTGATACACTACCAATGATGAATCCCTGAACATCTCAATTATTTTTGCACTAGGAGCCAATAATGCTTTAAGTTTGAATATGCAAGCTTCATATTTTGCCATGTTATTTGTGACTCTATGTTTTAGCTTTTTAGCTAGCGGCAATTTTTCTCCTTCAGGGGTTACTAAAATTACTCCTACTCTTGCTCCTTTACTGTTCACTACCCTGTCAAAATACATCTGCCATCCTTGGACTACAATCGAGTTCAAGTTTTCATCTGGGAATTTGACCTCCAACTGCTCACCTTCTAATGGATGATTGGCCAGAGATTCTGCAACTGCTCCCCCTTTTGTGGTTTTCCTTGTTATGTACTGAATGTCAAATTCTTGAACTAAGAGAAGCCATTTACTCATTCTACCCACCAAAGATGGTGTCATTTGATTGTATCTCAATGGGTTGTGTTTGGACACTGCCTATACAGTATACAATTGGAAATAGTGCCTCAGTTTCTTTGAAGCCTATACTACTGCTAAGCAAATCTTTGCCACTTCTACGTATTTGACCTTATAAGGAAGAAACTTCTTGCTTAAGTAGTAAATTGCAAATTTAACCCCCATCTCATCTTCCTGCACTACCATAGCCTTAACTAAACTCTCTTCAATAGATAGATAGAGGACCAATAGCTTTTCACACTTTGGTGGTTGCAAAATTGGTAGATTTAGTAGGTATTCCCTTATGATGTCAAAAGCTTTCTGATAGATATCATTCCACTTAATCGGTTGGTTCTTTCTAAGAAGTTTGAGAATAGGCTCACATATGGTAGTGAGTTTAGCAATAAACCTGCTAATGTATTGTATTTTACCTAGAAATCCCCTTATCTCTTTTTCTTTCTTTAGGACTGTCATATCTTTGATTGTTTTGACTTTATCAGGGTCCACCTTAATTCCTCTTTGACTCATAATATGACCTAAGAGCTATCTCAAAGTTACCCTAAAGACACACTGTTTAGGATTTAAGTATAGATTGTATTTTTCTATCCTCTTAAAGAACTTTTCTAAGGCCTCAAAATGTCCTTCCCTTGTAGAGGATTTGATTATCATATCATCAACATACACTTCCACTTCCCTATAAATCAAGTCATTAAGAATCTTTATGGCCATCCTTTAGTACGTAGCCCCAGCATTTTTCAAGCTGAAAGGCATAACCCTATAACAGAAGGTCCCCTATTTCGTGATAAAGGATGTTTTTATCTTGTCTGCTATTTGTTTAGAATCTAATTTTAACCAGCATACCCATCTATGAAACTGTACATTTTCCATATTGCTGCACTATGAATCAGCACATCTATATGAGGCAAGGTGAAGTCATCTTTCAAGTAGGCTTTATTCAAATCTCTACAATATATGCACATCCTGACCCTACCATCTATTTTTGGTGATTGGAACCACATTAGCTAACCATGTTTGATATTGTACCTCTTCTAGGAATTTATCTTTAACTTGCCTATATACTTCTTCTTTTATCTTCTCTGCCCACTCTGGTCTCATTCTCCGTAGTTTTTGCTTAACCAGGTTTGCTTCTGGTTATATGTAGATGGCATGTTTAGCTACTTCTCGATCCACCCCTAGCATGTCTTCATAGGTCCAGGCAAACACTTTTTCATATTTTTTAAACATTCCCTCAAATTTAATCCTCTCTTCAAGAGTTACATTGGATGCAATTAAGATCTCTTTAGGATTTTTGTTAGTACCGAGCTTAAATGAGGTAGTATTGATTGAATTAATATCAAACATTTTATGCGTGTTGTGATTATCATTATGCATGATGTAGTTAGATGAGACATCACAAAAATAAGCAAAAATTGTTTATATTATTAACAAAAGAAATAGGAACATCATCATTAAAAATTTTAGGTACGTAAAAATTCTCAAAAGAACTTTCAAGAGGGTTTTTTTTTTCTATCTTCTTCTTTCCTTTATCTTAGAGCACAACATCAGTCAAAATCTCTTCCTCGGGTCTAATTTCCAACTCAGTTAGGTTGCTCATGATTTATTCATCCCAAAAATCTGAAATGACTTTTATTTCATTTGTAGCTTAATCAAACACATCACTAAAAATCTTAAACCCTGGCACAACCTATTCCTTGATGATAGCCGGCTCGAACTCTCTATAGTAACTGACATTCCCTTCAGCCCGAATAAAACTCTATTCTAGTAGAGGGACACCTTTTCTCGTGTTCCTTGATTTTAACATCTCTGCAACATATCCCAATCATTTTTGGTTTTTCTATCTTTAAGGTTGAATGGCTGAGATTAAACCTTCTAAAGCAAGCTCTGGGCAAATAATTCATCTTTTTCAGCATATTTACCACCTTAGAATTTTCCTTTTCCTCCGAAAAGATCCTAATAATATGGAAACCATTAAAAGGCTAGTTGGCTATTTCAAGCATCAAAACTTGATTCTCCTTTGTAGCCCTCATTATTACTATCTCACCATCATGGGGGATTTTTATCATTTGATACAATGCTGATGAAACTCCTCCTAACTTATGGAACCATGGTCTTCTTAAAAGCAGAAAGAAGTTTGCAAGAATATCAAGCACTGCAAACTCCATATCGTCTATAATCACCCCTATTTTGACCTTGACTTTAAAAGTCCCACACGTATATCTCTTCGTGTTGTTATAGGCCATGATGGTAAGTTTGGACTAAGAGATCATCAAATCTTCAATCCCATATGCAGCTACAGCTTTGAGCGGGCACACATTGATTGATGACCCATCATCAACCATTACACATGCCGTGTGCTTGCCGTTGACTTCCACTTTGATGTATAAAGGATGGTTGTGGTGATGCCTTTCAGATGGCAAATCTATATCAGAGAAGTTGACCATTATTTTCTCTTCCCCTTTTACCATTGCCACTAGTTCATATGGCGATATGGTTGTTGAAACTATTGTGGCATATAAAGCTTCAACCACCTTCTGTTAATGAGAGGAGGATTAAATGCAACGGATCCCAAATCAAAATCTATGTAGGAGTCTTTTTTAGTTGTTTCATCATAGCATCCTCTTCCTTTTCCATAACTGGGGGAATTGCCTTCCTCTTGACTTTAGGTACCACCTGACCACTTCGGGTTACTATTTTGGTCTCTCCTTCTTCACCCAACTTCTACTCTGAATCTAAATCAACCCATAAATCTTGAACCTGTTCTTTCAACTCACTTTCACCATCTATAGCCTATATATCTATCATGCACTTCTGCCATTCTTTTCACTTCCACGTAATCATTCCTGTATAAGTCTTAAAGCATATACCATTCCAGTAAACTTAATTGACCATATTGACTAGTGGAGGAACCCTTGAATAAGCACCCTAACCTTTTTATCTTTATTTTAGATTAGGTATTTGTCTTGAATAGATCAAGTCTCAAATTTTATCCCTTAAAGTAAGGTAATTATCTGTGTCATAGCCTATATGCTAATGATATTGATAGTACAAATCTAACTTGTGATAGGGCCTACCTTTATTTATGGAAGGTCTAGAAGGAAGAGGTTGAAGCTTTCCTTCTTTTTGAAACCACTTTAAACACCAAGATAGCGGCTTACACAAGTTCGAGTAGTGCCTTGCTACAATAGATACTTTAGCAGCCTAACCAAAATTAGTTCCATTGAAACCCATTCCACTTACATTCCTAATGCTTTGATTCCTTCAATTTTTAAACCCTCGTGAGCTCTTTTTCTACTCATTATGCTCCTCTTCTAGGTTTATAGCTATATCTTTCAATGATTCCCAATCTTTTAGCCCCTTGGCTTTCAAGCCACTTTTAAGTACAGGTTAGCATTATTGATAAACATGCAGATCTAGTCTAACATTTTT
>CANXYI010526702.1:0-12851 GCA_948208565.1 Hura crepitans | reverse complement strand
TTAGCTCTTTCTGCATAGGTAGGTATTTCAAGCTCTTATGATCGGTGTAGACATAACACCTCTCCCCATATAGATAATGCCTCTAAATCTTTAGAGCAAACACTATAGCTGCCAACTCCAAATCATGAGTTGACTAGTTTTTCTCATAAGGTTTCAACTATCTTAAGGCATAGGCAATTACTTTGCCTTCCTGCATGAGTACACATCCCAACCCATTTAAGGAAGTATCTCTGTATATGGAAAACTCTTTCCCAAAAACTGGCTGAACCAAAATTGGTGCTTCTGTCAACATATTCTTAAGTTGCTCAAAACTTTCTTAGCACTTGTTGTCCCATACAAACTTGGCATTCTTCCTCAGAAGATGTGTCATAGGAGCTACAATTTGGGAAAACCCCTTTAAAAACCTCCTGTAATAACCTTTCAAACCCAAGAAACTTCAGACTCTATAGCATTCTTGGGTGGTTTCCACTCCATAACCACTTTAATCTTACTAGGATTAACTCTTATGCCATCTATCAAAGCTATATGACCCAAAAAGACATTGCCTCTAGCCAATGCTCACAATTTTTCGAGCTTGGTATAGAGCTTCTCATCCCTCAACATCTATAAAACAATCCTCAAGTGCATTTCATGCTCATCCCAGTTCTTAGAATACATAAGGATGTCATCAATGAAGACCATCACAAACTAATCTAAGAAAGGCATAAAAATACATTTCATTAGATCTATAAAGGCTGCTGGTGCATTAGTCAACCCAAATGGCATCACTAAAAACTCGTAATGGCTATATCTTATCTGAAATGCCATTTTGGGAATACTAGCTTCCTTCACTTTCAATCGATAATACCCAGATCTAAGATCAATCTTTGAAAAGATACTTATCCATCTCAAATGATCAAACAAGTTTATCGATCAATGGTAAAGGATGCTTTGTCTTGATGGTGACCTTATTTAACTATCTATAGTTAACATAAAGCCTCAAGGAACCATCCTTCTTATTGATAAATAGGATCAGTGCATGGTGACACATTGGGTCTGATAAAACCCTTATCCAGAAGCTCTTACAACTGCAACTTCAATTCCTTTAAAGCAGCCATCCTATATCGAGCTATAAAAATAGGTGTCGTGCCTAGCAACACATCTATTATAAACTTAAACTCCCGATCAAGTGGCAAACTAAGTAGCTTTTGTAGGAAAACATCTTCAAACTTTAACACAACAAGTATCTTACTCACTTCTATCTCCACCTTTCTAGTGTCAATCAAATGAGTAAGATAAGCTTAACAACCCTTCCTAATCAACCTTCTCACTACAACAACAGACCTGACATTGGACATATAGTTAGATCTCTTACCTACAACTGTCACTTTTAACCTATCACTAAATTAGAACCTGATCTTCTTCTTTCTACAGTCTACCACTGTGTGATACTTGGACACCCAGTCCATGCTTAAGATTAGATCGAACTCATTAAAAGGCAATTCAATAAGATCAACAAAGAAAGCATGTTCTAGAATTGAAAATAGATAGCCTCTATACACTTTGTTCATAACTACATACTGCCCATTGGGTTACTAACTAAAATATCAATTTCTTCTGACTCTAACCCCCAATCTAAAGCCTATGCAATATAGATATAATAATGTGTAGATCCCAAATTTATAAGTGCTAAAGTAAGTAAATCAAAGAGATAGAAAGTACCCGCTATAACATCTAGGGAGTTCACATCCTCTCTGGCCCTGATAGCATACTACCTTGCTGGAGCTCTGCTCTTAGACTTATCCTTTTACCTGTCGTCAGCTCGATCTTTGGCATCCCTCTCGATCTCCTGCATCCCTCTGATTTCTTCTCTGAGAATGATCTACAGTCTTGGTAAGACAATCTTTAAGCATATGACCCTTAAAGACATATCCTCAACATAACCTTGCTATAGCTCTCTATCATGTGCCTTTATATCTTTTGTTGCATAACACACACTATGGCATAGGACCACTACTAGCTATGGACTATTAGGATTGTGCTCTAGATCCTTATCCTGACTTCTGAGTCTAGTCTTGTTTTTGACTCTACTGATGCTTGAATTAATCTCTCTTCAATTTCTTATCAATCACAAGTACTAAGGTTCCCTAGCCTTATTCGAAAGACCTCTTCTTCTGATAACCTTCCCTTTTTTCCTTCAGCTTGTGAACTAACTCAACTGACTAGCATGCTACAATCAGAGCAAAAAATCTTTGATCTTCATAGAGAGAATCTGGATCATAATGTCATAATTTAGTTCCATCTCAAACTTATTGCAATGCTCTTCTTCTTTAGCAATAGTTGCCTTAACATACCTACTGAGTTGAGCAAACTCTCTCTCATACTCTAAGACCATTATGTGCCTCTGCCTCAAGTCCATAAACTCTCTCCTCTTCTAATCTAAATAGTGCTTCATGATATACTTCTTCTTTAACTCATAGAGAAAGAACTCCCAAGTCAGGTCTTCTAGTGCCATGTGCTTTGTAATGGTTTCCCACTATTTGAGAGCTTTTTCAAACAACATAAATGTGGCCCAAATGTATACTCCCTTATTGGCATCTCAACTATTGCATAATCTATAATATATTGACCATCTAACACTTAGCTTTACTAGTTCTATCCTACTCCTCTCATTTAAAGAACTCAACCCCATTCTTCAATAATCTCTCTAGATATGTCCTTTGGATAAGTTGGGGCTCTTACTGTACTAGTGAAGGTTGTGGAGTAAGTTGTACAATAGCAACAGCAATGCCAACAGTAGTCATTTGCTTGACTAACTCTATCATTGCTTCTAACCATGGAGGCTGATCTTAATGTCTATAGGCTGCTTACCCACCCATACTTCTAGAAACTACTTTAGCCCTAGCAATAGCTGGCCCCTTAAAAATTGAGGCATAACGATCAGCCTCCTCATCATCTTGCGGTGTATTTTGACTCATGGTCAAATCTATAAGAAAAAGAGAAACATATTATAAGCCTCATATGTATAATAATGTGATGTATACTTTATAAATCTTAAGGCACTCTTATGTATATATTGAGGAATGCCCAAATCGGAGCTCTAATACCACTAAATATGACACTTATTACTCGATCCGATCACTAGACTCAAATAATGAGTGGCACAGTTACCGATATCCAATTTGCTCTTATATAAAACTTATAAAAATTTAAATTTTATTTTCTTGATAAAAACAATCTTTATGTAAATAAAGTGGTAAAAATGTGAATAAACAAAAACTATTTTTAAGGTATATTATAAGGGTCATTGTGTCAAAATTTTTTGCAACATAACGGCTATACTGGGACAATTTCCTAAATAGTAACCTGTAGAAAATAGCACTTCAACATAATCACAACTCAATCTCATCATTATCGAGTCCATTTAGCCCTCCAACATCAATCTCAAAGCATCACTCTTTAAGCATACAATAAGAAGAGATATCATACAAGTTATACAATAGAACTTAAAGTTTAAATAAAGTTCTCATATATATTCTTTAAAGGAGTTACAAAAATATTAATGGCATAGATTAGGCCTAATCCCTCATCAATTACACAAGAGTACACATATCTAAAATATGTACATCACATTACTACACAAAAGAATAAGCAAAATACCTAAAACCCACTCTTGCTCAATCTTCTAATAGATGAGGCTTTGACTCTAATCTATGTTTCTTTGACTTACACATTGCAAACATAAACATGATGTGCTAAGCAATAACTTAGTGGTGAATCCAATATAATATATGTGTATAATATCATATGCTTTTGTAATTAACATACATCATTGATGAGAACTTAAACATATCATATAAGCACATTATAATCATGGTATAAATTAATAATCACAAATTATGACATACCGAAAAGCATAACTATCATGTTTATAAAATCTCCAAATATCATAGTTTATGATCATACGTAATATATGATAATACAAGAAAGATCCAATGTATATTACTTAAAGTATGAAGCCAGTATAGTTTCCAATTTAGATTTTTATGCCTATACTTGTAAGACAACAACCAAACCAAATAATAGGTCATTATAGTGCCTAAAGGCCAAATATTCGCCTAAAGGCCTAAATGATAGCCCACCAGCTAAAATAATAGCCCAAAGGCCTAAATAGTTGCTTAAAGGCCCAAATAAAAGCCCAGAGGCTCAAATGATAGTCTGCATACTTAAATGGTTTCTCAAAGGCAACTAGCAGCAACTACGGGGTTTCCTAGTTGATCAATCAACCTATCTAACCTAGGTTGTCTAAAAGTATAAGCATTCTTAATTACATTTCCATTAATATGATCAAAACACTTATTTGATTTACACATCTCATAATTATCCATATATGCCAACTCATACATGCACTAAGTATGTTATGTCCATAGCATTGAAATCACATGCTAAAAGTTCATAATATCACATAATGCTTAAAGCACCATATTTGCCGCCAAATGGTCATTCGGCCAAGCAACATATAATCCCATATATGCATTTCATACTTTATAATTACCCATATAATCAAATAGCCAAATTCATGCATACATGGTGTATGTCATCTCATATGGTGCATCTCATGCTTAAGGGTCTCAATCATGCTCAAATATTATGACATACTTTCGCACAATCAATCTTGGTTAAAGATACATATAGCAACATACATATACCCATATTTGATTACTCATCTTATAGCTTAGCTTATGCCTATAATTAATATAATAACATAAAAAGCCTAAAGAATTACAAATATGTTTACAACATAACCATAATAAACCACAATAATCATACTCATGTCATACATGTTGCGGCTATACTACAAAAATACAATTATACCTTACAATCTTACTTGTTCTCTTTAGGAATTTAACACTTACCACCAACTTAATGAACATACTTTAGGCTATCAAAAATAGAATCATCATAACTCATTCTATGCACTATTATATATTACTACCAATGAATTAAATAATTACATAACACATTGGCATTGTGACACCTCCTACCGAATTCCCAATGAATTTGACAAGCGATGCACTTCCCAACAAGTCACCCATCTTATGATTGCTTTAGGAGAAAACTCTTTAATGCTTATAGACTATTCTAAAACTCTATTAGATATGGCTTAGATGTCTAGTCTAATCCTTATACACATGCATATAGGGTTTGATAGACTCGGACAAAGCATTTATAGACCCTTTATAAGTCACAAAAAAACTAGGCAGCATAACAGTTACCCAGGTGATATACCAAAAATTTTTTCAACACTATTAAAAACACTTCTATATAAAACAACTAATAACCTCCACCTAGACCTTCTAGTCCCCCAATTAGACATTATCACATCTCATATAGGTTAAAATCAAATACATAGGACCTCAAGCCTATAGATATAAAAACCACAATCAACCCAAACAAACCAAACACCTGTTTATTTATAATTGATTTGCTTAAGTTTATAGATTTTAGCAGTTCTAAGCATGCTAGACACATAACCTATAGTTCCTACATGAGTGCTTACTATATACATCAATACATGAAAATATTTAGATCTATTTTGTCTCTGCTGCTACACAACATGTATTATGTGGCTGGATAGCTATCCTTACTTACCTGTATGCCAAAACATTGGTACGCTAAGTATAAAACTCAATGGCGAATTTAATAAATTAAAGCATGCCTTATGCACGCCACAGATGCTTTAATATGTTAGCAATAAAGGATTTAAGTATATAAAACCCATTTAAAAAATGCAATACTTATATCATTTACTTACATTCCATCAGCCAGGTACTTATAGTTATACGAGACACATGCAAGCATAAAATAATAGTTTAGGTGCAGTGTGTGAGTAGCATGCCAAATAATTGATATCCTTCAGATACTATGTCATATGTTCTTCAAATTTACTAAAATGCCACTGTGGTAATTGTATTTAGTTTATTTCTATAATTTATTCAATCATTCTATTATTCCTAATTGCATTATTTAAATTATTAAATAGGCCCAACTAGCTAGACTACACTTATAGACACTGGAACAAGAGGGAATTGAAAGATGTGCAGTGGCCCATATTTTGGACCCTGAACACTGCATCGACCCAACATATCCTATAGGGATCAGTTCATCAAAACCTCCCAAGGGGTAAAATACTGATTCATATCAAATAATCCATCCTAGTCTACCTAGCAAACTAGTGCAGTGGCCCTCTGGTGACCTTTGCTGCTGCATCAGCATAATTCAATATATAATCAAATGTGCTAGCAAAAAAGAGTGTCTGACCCATAGATTAGTCTACCCTGTAGACTAGTGCAGTGGCTCAATAATGAATCTCAGCTGCTGCACTAACATAATCTAATAAATAGACAATCTAGTAGCTGCTAATCCCTAAGTTGATCGGTCAACCCATCCAGTGGGTGTCTAACTAATGGGCCATTTGACTTTCTTTTACATCTATTTATTTACTGATCATTATTTTATAATATTTAAAAATGTTTAACAGTCAGTTATGAATTTATTTCAACAGTTGAAATTTGACTTGGACAATTATAGGTCTCTTTTAGTCCTATCGAACAATTACAAGTATGTTTTTTTAGCGCAATTTAATATAATTCTATAGGCATAATTAAGTCCATTTTATTCCATTAATTAAAGCCCTATTACATGTAGTTTATGAATCATATTCAAGCTAAGTCAAGTCTAGTCCTCTTATAGGGCAATAATAGGTCATTTCTATTATTTACGTACACATTTTTAGGCCCAATACTACCTTTGTTCTAGGCATTTTCCCATGATAGTCTCAATCAACATTTCATATAATCATAGGATCTAAGCCAAGTCTATTTATAACTTCCATGTGACCCTTAAGGTGGGCTTAAATTCCATTTAAAATAAATGTACAAAGGTCTCAAATATTTAGTTTAATTCCATGCAATTCTTAATTCTATTTAGGCTAATTTAATCACTTAAATTCTAGCAATTTCAAACCACACTCTAATTCCATGCAGTTTTTCTTACTATTATTTAACCATTTTCATGCCATGTATCTCACACATGTATATCTAATTCATCATAAGGTCATGTTCATCATTTCATGCTTAACATACCATGTCATTTCACACACATTTTACCATGCCACAATATGCTTATTATACCTTAATTTCCATCCATATGTCTCGGCTAAAAATGGATAATGACCACAATCATGCTTTTACTCACATTTAATCCTACATACAAATATCATAACATGCCACAAGCACTTATACATGCACATGTACTGCATGCCATGCCAACCAAGTCATACTATGACTTACATATGCCATGACCATAACCCAAACTCACATTAATTCACTTGTTTTTGCTAATTCCATCACACATACATATAACCCCCTTCCTAACATTCCATTATCTACCCAATATCCCAAGCCCCACACATGACACATATGCCTTACCAACTAAGCACCTTTCAGCCATATTTATTTCCTAACTATATACATGCATTTTTATTAGTTTGCCATACACATATATCACATTTTATCCCTCTAACAAGAAAACACATATATGTATCCCATGTTCATGCCTTCATCCATAAGTTAACATATATACTAGCCATATTTTATTACTTTAATATAAGCACACATACATCTACCTCATACCACATATTTTATGCCATTGTACCATTCATATATGTTTCAGCCATACATATCACACATATGCACATGCATTATTTCTTTAAGTTCACCACTTGTATATACTCTTCCAAGTTTATAACCTATTTTCATCATGGTTCACTCATCATAGACATAATTTACCTAACATAAATTAAGCTTTTACCTCTTGGCTATGTCAAATTTAATATCCTAATTATGTCTTTTCTCACTATACACACTCATAACCTATTGTAATTATGCATGTTAATCATACATCATCATAAACTTTACACCCATAAGGCTTAATCCTTGCATTCCATGCTAAGGCACCCTTTGTATACCTCACGACATTGCATAGTACTCAATATAATCTTATCCTTTGCATCTCACACACACCAAAATCATGTCAACACATGACATACACACCACCTCTCCTCCTAATTCATTTTATTCGTGAAGTCTACACACCCTCCTAGCCCTCAATTTCATGCAACCAACACTAATTTACCACATGAAATTAGCATCTATACTTACATGAAAAATTAGTATTTTTGCTACTCATTTTAAGCATTAATTTTAGACTATAAGGCTACCAAAACTCCCAAGGTAAAGAATTAAAGCAAGCTGGAATTTACTAAGTTCACATACCAATTTTAAGAAGCTAAGCTTCTCCACACCTCATGATGGCCCAAAGCTCCCTTGTAGAACACCCTTTTCCTTTCAACTTCAACTTGAGAGCATCCTTTCATGTCCCTCATATTTCCTCCTCTAAAAATATCACCAAAATTGCACACACACTAATTAGAATTTTTGGGCATGAAGGCATGTTCAGGGAAGAGAAATCCTTTAAGGATCAAAATAAAAATTAAAACAACTAACTTACACTAAGATTTAAATTCTTGGCTACCCATGGGCTTAATTACTTCTTCCTTGATTTCTAATTACTTCTTCCTTGATTTCTTATGAGTTCTTGGGCAACTTGTGTACTCCCCCATCTTAAAGAATGAATTCCTCACTTGAAATACTTATTTTTTATGGCAACTAGATGAGAATATAGGGCTAGAATACCTATGAAAAAAAAAAAAGGAAAAGCTAGAAAATGTGGCCAGTAAAATAAAGGAGAAAGGAAGAAACGAAAAAAAAGAAGGGTAAGTGTGGGGTGTAGTGGACCAAATGTCCCTTAAAGGGAATGACCACCTACCTCAAATATTGGAGAAATGTTAGGGTGCCTCGGGTCAAGTCCTGTAGCACCCGAGTGCTCTGAAACTAGATTTTCGGTAAATAGGGGCTGCCAACTTTGGGGAATTTTTAAAAATCACTTGGACATCAAAAAAGTATGCCATTTGTTCCAAAAATCCTTATTTAGGCCCAATTAGATGCCCATAAAATTTTGCAACAAAATTTCTTCGGGAAGTAGGCGAACCAAATTTTTAGGAATCTCACTTTCTTAAAAGATTTTTAGGGAATTTTAAAATTTCACCCAGACCTCTAAAAATCATTGCATTTATTTTAAAAATCCTCGAATAGCCTTATTTAGGGGCACATAAAATTTTATAGCCAAATTCCTTTGGTAGATAGGCTAACGAAAATTCTCAAAAAATCACAATTTTGTTGAAATACCAAAAATTCTCAAACGACCTTAGAAAATTAAAATTCCTTCTCTATTGGCCTCGTCATAGTTTTTAACCTTCAGGGTATGATATTTTCATATCCATCTGGGCTCATCCTGAGTCATTTTTGGGTTGACTAAATCTGAGCCTATGGCCCATTAGATTACAGCCCAAAATAATTTATTGATTCTGCTAAATTTTTAAATTCAATCATTTCACCCTTTTTTAGCCTCGTAAAGTTTACTGGTCAGTATACCCTACCTCAGCCCTTATGAAAGTGATTCGGCACTCCAAGCACACTTCTCGAGTCTCGAGGTACTATTTATATAGCCTTGATGTACGGGCGTTACAGGCATGTCAGTATACCTATTAGCCCAAAATCAAGCAATAACATCACATAGTAAGCAACCATGATTTTGGAGTAGATGTATCATCCTTATTATTCATCTCATTCATTCATATAACACATAATTACACATCATCTTAATCCATACACACATCATACACATTAATAGATTAATTATCCTATTAATATCACTAATTACATAATGCCAAAACACCATAAATGCCAAATAAACACACTTATATGCACATATTAATTTTGATTCATATACAAAAAACCCAAAGTATACCATTATGAAGCCACTAGGCTTTCTCCTTTCCTTTTGAGCTTCTTGACTTATTCGACTCTACATATACAATTATAAACTCATTTTAGAAAATCCACAATAAATCAAATATAGCTCCAAAAAATAAAACAATCACATAAACATGTTTTCTTAGGCACCCATAGAGTCTAGGAAAAATGCCAAAATCGAAAGAAAATACCTAAAATGAAAAATGGTTACTATTCTTCCATACCTTTATTCTTTAAAATCTATTGATAAAACCATGAAATCAACCTTATTTCATCATAAATCCATTTAATCCATGTTGAAACAAGGCTAGGAAGTGAGTAATTTGAGTTAGATTGAAGGAGAGAAGAGCAAAAATGGTGGATTTTCCTTAATTGGTGGTGAAGGCATAAAAAAGAAGAAGGAAGAAGATGGTGGCTATTGAGAATAGTGATTTTGACCATTTATTGACAATTTAAATAGGCAAAGAATGAATTGCCATAATTAAAAGATCAAAGATCCTAAGACCACCAAAAATCCTTTCTTTAGTAGCCCCTTTTTAATTCTTTCTTCTTTAATCTAATCTCAAAAATCACTTTTTAAAAATCCAATAAGCCTTGATCATAATCAATATAGGCCATTCGGTTATACATGGAGAAGAATAATATCATAGTGTTTCCTTTTGTCTCATTATGTTACTCATGTGATTAAACATATTCAATTCACAATAGGTCATTATCATGATGTAACATGGTCTTATATTCTTTAATACCATACTTTGAGTTCATCATCTATATATCCACTACTATATACTTTATAGTCAATAGAAGGAAAGTATGATCACGTACCTTACATATATAATTCACATGCTTTTATGGCTCAAATAACCTATATTTGCATAAGTATATACTTCATATAAATCATATACATAAAAACAACACTCATGCACACTAGTTAAGCCATTTAACCATATCATGATAAAGCATTATGTAACATTTCTATTTCATTTGACAATATCTCATACATATACATAAGCTCTCAATATAGACTTAGCATAATTACATTCTCAAATCCTTACTCACATGGTAGATTGCATAAAACATCATTTAATTTTTTTTATTAGGTATTCAGCTAGTACACATGTCATAACCTTATATATCATATTCTTAAGTTACATATTCAATTATATATTTAACACATCACCACTTTATCATTACATGCTCATACTTATCATCACATCTCAATTGTACATTTTTTAAGATGTTCATCCATATTCATCATCAAACATAATTAATAACTTGCTTAGTCTCTTCTTGGCATAAATCTAGTTTCTTTTATCACATAACCTTATTTTAGCACACTTATCTCATTTTAGGCACATAAACATAGTTACCTCAATAATCTAGCTTACATACCATTTTACATCATTTTCCTATATGCCTTGATCCATTTGGTTATTGCCATAAGCATAATTATCACATTTGATCATACACTACTTCATAATCTCATAGCATGCATTAATAACCATTTTGCAAACACATATACTCATATCACATAAGCACAAATAATCACACTTAGGTTTCATGCCCTATGTGTTTCAACCACCTTTTCACAGAGGCCATAACATTATCATATCATTCATTATAAACACCATTCATGTAACACCTAAATTTTTTAGTTTTGTGAATAGTGCTTCACGGAGTGCAAAGAGTATTTTGATGTCAGGACACTAAATAGATAATATGAAAGGTTAAACTATTTGAAGAATTATGGGAAAATTATTCATATGGTATTTAAGATGATTAAGCAAGTTAAAAAAGAAAAAAAAAGGGAAATATTAAGGTAGTCAATTTTTAAAATGAAATTTTACTAAGATTTTTGAGTTTTCTAAAAAATTTAATTATTTGATGCTTCAATATTATGAAATAATTATTGGGTCAAAAATCAAAATTTTTGGAGGTTTAGAGTAATTTATAAAAAAATTAAATCAAAGAAATATGAAGGTAGGGGGATGATGTAATTGTAATTATTAAAAAGATGAGGATTAAAAGGGCATTTATTTAAGATATTTTGCCTATTTTATGGGTGGCCATTAAAAATAATAAAAAAAGGAAAAAATAGAAATAAAGGGGAAAAAAGCCAAGAAAAAGAGGAAGAAAGGAAAAATAAGTTGAAGAGGAGAGGCTGTTGTGGCAGAGGCACAAGCGGTGGCACCTATCGTAGAGGTTAGACAACAGTAGCAATATAGAGGCTAATGATAGAGCTACTATAACTAAGAGAAGAAGAGTGAAAAAGAGAAGAAAAAGGAAGAGAACCTAATAGAGAGGGAAATCAAAAAATAAGGAAAAGAAAAATGAGTAAGTTAGGCAAAGGTGAACATTAGTTTGCTGGTGTACTAGTGGTAAAAAATCAATGGCGAAAGCTAGTGGTGGTATTATTTCTTCTCGCACTTCCTTTGTTTATTATTTTAATGCTTTGATTTTAAAGGAAAATGATTTTGATAAAAGCCTAATGCTGCGATTAGTTGTCGACAAGCGGAAGAAAGGGCCACAGGTTCGAAATGGTGGTGGTTGAGGTAGAGATTATCACTAATAATATCAGACTGTCAAGATTAGCTGGTTTAAATAGTATATCTTATTTTAATGTTTAGAATTCAATTAAAAATTCAATTAGATTCAGTAAATATTTTGTATGCTTATTAATTTCAATTGTTTGAGTTATTATACAACTTTCACTATGGGTTTATGTTGAGGTAGAAGGAAGAAGCGAAAGGGCTATTTTGAGATCTTAAGGTTTAAAGCCATTGAGTTAGGTTTAAAGGAAAAAATTTACACCTCTAAGGTAAGTGTATCTAATGATAAATTGTTTTAATGATCACATTTAAATTCTAAATTATGTTTATAAGTAGATAAATGTGTTAAAATTATGTATGTTGGCAATTGTAGATAAGTGAGCATATG